>CAEGAE010010848.1:0-17949 GCA_903067095.1 Girardinus metallicus
TTAGTACTAAAGGTACTTTTAAAAGTACCTTTAGTACTTTGCCATTACAAAGTACTAAAGGTAAAGATTTTATCACAATGATCTTTGTTAAACAAGTTGTGTCATTCGTTTTTAGAAATATATCATAAAAGCTGAAGGCGCAAATGAGATGGAATGAACCTAGTTCTGAAGATCATATTTTAATTATCTAAGCAGAAGTGAAAATCAGAATGTGGTGGTGCATGAAATAACACAAATTTGAGGAAAATATCTTTTGTGTCACAGGGCATTTTCTTCTACTCCAAGTTGTTCTAATAATATGATTATTCCTTTAATATTTTTCAGGAGGCTTTCACAGCTTTCCATCCTGATCAAAAGTTTGTGCAGAAGTTTCTAAAGCCTCTACTGATAGGAGAGCTGGCAGCGACAGAGCCAAGTCAGGAGGGAAACAAAAATGTACAAATAATTCAAGTCTCACAAGGATCTCAGATAACTCACACAATATTCACTCGTTCACAAATTTGTGTTTTTTGTTTTTTTTCAGAAAAGGCATTAACAAAACATCGTTACAGTTTGCCTTTTCTCTGCCACAGGCAGCCATCATACGGGATTTCGAAACTTTACGCACCCAGGTGGAGAAGGAAGGACTTTTTAAAACCAAACCTTTATTCTTCTGCCTCCATCTGAGTCACATCCTGCTACTGGAGGCTCTCGCCTGGATGATGGTCTGGTACTGGGGGACGAGCTGGACTCTGACCTTACTGTGCGCTGTCATGTTGGCAACATCTCAAGTAAGTTCAACAAAGTTGCCTGTCACATGAAGATTAAATCACCTTAGGTAATAGAAAATATCACATTTCGTATGCTAGGCGCAGGCTGGATGGCTGCAGCATGACTTCGGTCACCTCTCTGTCTTCAAGAAGTCCAAGTGGAATCACCTGGCCCACAAGTTTGTTATTGGACATTTAAAGGTAACCTTTGTAGTTTTGATGTTTTAAGTTTTTTGGTAATTTTTTCCTGTTTTTAAGAGTCCTGTGTTTTACAGGGAGCTGCAGCCAGCTGGTGGAATCACCTGCACTACAATCATCATGCCAAACCAAATGTACTGAGCAAAGATCCTGATGTCAACATGTCGGGCGTCTTTGTTCTTGGATCTGTTCAACCTGTAGAGGCAAGCAACTGGAAGCATATTTGTTTTAAGTATTTTCAGAAATTCGTAGGAGCTCACAAACTGTTTTCTCCTTATTTTTTCTCTTACAGTACGGTATGAAGAAGATCAAACACATGCCCTACAATCACCAGCACCAGTACTTCTTTTTGTGTATGTTTGTCAGAAGTCATGGAATATGAGAAATGAGATGAACAATTTTTCATAATAATTTACCTCTGTTTCAGTGGGGCCGCCTCTTCTTGTCCCAATCGTCTTCAACCTGCAAAATCTAAACGTCATGATTTCTCGCCGAAACTGGGTGGTAAGATTTTGGACCGTATGCTTTGCAGTGCATGTAATTATTTACATTTCTAAAAAAAAGCGCAAATGATAAAAGTTTATGTAAACACATCATTTTAATGTACTGTATTGGTACAGGCCAACCTAAAGTTTTTATTATGGTAAATTGAAAGGAAAATTTTGATTAAATGTTTCTTAGAAACAATAAATTGCTTCATTCTGTTGTTAAAAGTTGCATAAGTCCAAACAGTTGCTAATAAAAAAAATAGGAAAAGTTTAAAGCTGCTACTCAATATTCTATTATATGTAATATCTATTTTTGTTTAAGTCTTTAAGTCTTTAAAAACAACTAACAAGCTTTAATTGGAAGAGTTTGTAGCAGGTCTGATATTCAGAAACAGATTATCATTTAAAAATTCAATAAATGAGACAAAATGTCCAGTAATTTTGAAAACGATTAAATAATATAAAACATGTTCAAGAGTATTTATTCTTTTTAACATGCAAACACGAGTAAAAAATGTTTTAAACAATGAAATTGTGTTTTTCCCTTTTTTTGGTCATTTAAAGGATCTGGCTTGGTATTTGTCCTTCTACGTCCGATATTTCTCCTGTTACATGCCCCTATATGGCTTTTTCGGCTCTGTGGCTCTCAACCTCTTTGTTAGGTAAGAATTTGAATTGTTAATTATTTAGTCACTTGTTGCTTGCTTGTTAGTTTCATTCATTTAGCAACTGATTAAAAAGATTCCCAACTGTTTCCAAAAGTTGTTTTTCCAAGAAGCACGCTTACGACTTGTGTCTAAAAAACTGTTGAAAATGATTTATATACTGTCATTAAATAGTACTTGTTATTAAGTGTTTCATATTGTTGTTTTTTTTTTCTGAGCTCAGAGTAATTTAGACCAAAGCAGACCATTTCCTAATCATTAACTGAATCACAGCTTGGTTTTTATTAGCAGTGACATTCTTTTTTTTTAATAGTTAAGAATATGATAATGATAATGCTAATATTTAATTAACAATTCATGTAAACATTAAATATTGTTTTTATTTTACACACAATTTTCCTAAATTGTAGCTTTGACCCTGGATGGATCAGCCAGTTTTAACAGAACAAAAGATTCTGACCTCTGAGTCACATCTAGTTGATGTTTGTTAAATTCACATAACCTTTATGAGTGTATATTAGACCATTACGTTAGGCTATCTGCTACCAAAATATGTACGTTATTATTAAAGGACATGTCTTAATAAAAAATGTCAAAAACTGCAAATGTATGAAATGCAGAATATTTAGATGACATTTTTAAAATTGTTTATTTTGCAGGTTTTTGGAGAGTCACTGGTTTGTCTGGGTGACTCAGATGAACCATCTTCCAATGAATATAGATCATGATAAGAACAGAGACTGGCTAACTATGCAGGTGCGTTCTTTATTTTTAATCAAATTTATATTTATTAAACATATATGTCCATAACATATCATTTTTAACAAAGAAACATTTAATCTTGCATGTGAGAAGAGAGATCTGTGTCCAATTCGGACAACTGACTTCAGCAAGTTTTTATAATCCCTTGTGCTTTATTACTTTGTCTGCCTTACCTGACCCATAATCCCCTAAAGCTGTCTCCTCACTCATTAACATTGTTCACAGTAGAATCTGAAGCTTTGTTCTAGTCACTCAAACATGCCATAACTTTCAACACAGTTAAAGCGAAGCCTACCTAGAAAAGTACGCATTTTCCTACATTCCCAGTTTTAATTCAGCAAAAGTGTCTCTGTGAATCACTGATTTGTGCGGCCATTTCACAAATGCAGTTCACACTTTTTTGATTTCTACCTAACAATTGATAAACGTGTATTACTTTTCTTTTGCACTACTTTGTGCTCCATTATCACATAAATTTTTATATATTTTTTTTTTGCCTTCTACCTCATCAGCCAAGCAATTACAGCCACCGTTCTTTACAAATAGATTAAATAAGCCAGAAAGTAAATTCACAGAGAAAGTTAGAACAAGCTGCTCAAATCGTGCATTAAATTAAAAACATTTTACTTAGAAAACTAATTTCTGTTAACCTATAATTTAAAACACTAAAGATTAAATTTTGTGCTGGTAAACTGAGCATAGTGTGTCATTTCCCATCCAAATTGGCATTTAACCTCTATAAGCTCATTTCAGAGGCTTCTGTTCATCACGCTAATTGAGATTCATTCATTAAGAAACAAACTTTTCACTTACTTATATTCCCACTGCAGCTACTCAAAAATTCTTGACTCGGGGAATCAGTCAACTAAAATAATATTAATTATTCAGGTGATCATGTTCTTACAAATTTCACAGCAACACGTTTTTGCTCTGTTAGTTGTGGAAATGCTCCACTGTGGTTCTAAGAAATGTCTTGACACATATAAAGGAGTTTGTTGTGTATTAAAAATCAATGAGGTTATATTCGTTGGTTTGAAAGGCCTCATTTGTCTCATCAGAAAAGTGTTTCTTGTCATTTTGTACTGATAAATGAGGAGCATTGTTAACAAGCTAAGTCTTCAATATCATTTTCTGTTTCAGTTACAAGCCACATGTAATATAGAGAAGTCCTTTTTCAATGACTGGTTCAGCGGACACCTCAACTTTCAAATCGAACACCAGTAAGTCGACAGCAGTTTATGAAAATGCTGGCCTCTCGTTTACAAGACAAATATGGATACTAATTAGGTGACCTTTTTCCTGTTAACCTCTTGTTGCCACTCAGATCAAAGACACTGCCAGATATCTTACCTGGCATTTAAAATGTTTTGCGTAACTTTAGCGATGTTAACACTTTGAATTCTCTATTGTTTCTGATTTAATAACACCATTCTCCAGTGGGTGGGGTTTGAAATTTGGTCTTAAACTATTAGAAATTTAAAGCTCTACTATTAAACACGTTAGTTGGTTTGACTCTGATTCTTCTAATAATTTAATTAAAATTTTTTAAGTCTGTTTCCGAGAATGCCGAGGCACAACTACCACCTGGTTGCTCCGAGGGTCCGTGCGCTGTGTGACAAACATGGGATCTCTTACCAGATGAAAACGTTATGGCGAGGCATGACTGATGTCGTCAGGTAATAACTCAGACAGGATAGGCAGCTGAAGCAGAAATCACACTTATTTAAACTAAATTGAAAATAATCCTTCAGCTGATTTAAAATGCATGAGCAGAGCAATGACGGCAGAGGTAATCTGTCTTCTACCAGTTCACAACAACACGCTGCTTGCCTGCTCACCAACCTGGTTACAAACTGATGTTTTCACATTTTTTTCCCCTTCTTGCTTTTTTTCAGTTCACTGAAAACTTCAGGTGATCTCTGGCTTGATGCTTATCTTCATAAATGAGGAGCTGCTTATAAATCAAGTGATCTTCTTTTGCATAAAAAACAATGTTATGTGTTGAGAATAAAAAACACAACAACCTGAAAGCGTAACTAATTTCACCATTTTTGAAGATGGTGTAGTTAATGGACTGAAAAGCTATTTAAAGCTTATAGGATTTCAAATGTAAAACTTATAGGATAATCTGAAATTATTTTTAGGATTGAAGATAATTTAATTATTTTTAATTGTTATCTTAATTTAAATAAGATAGTTAACTAAATGTTTTTTTGGTAAACTGAAATAAGACAGTTAATATGATGACTTTTTGTCCAGTAGTAATAAGTAACATTACTGATAGAATGATTGCCCTCTTATTGCAATCATTCTGTCATACAAAGGTTAAATGTTATCAAATCTCATAACCTTCATTTTGCTTTCTTCAGTTATAGACCTGCTCCTTTTAAACAATTTTGTTTTTTGTTGCACAATAAAGAAGTTATTGTGTACTACAACATTTAGTGTTACTACTGGAGATTCAAACATAAGAAATATTCTTTGAAAAATAATGATAATTTTTTTGTTATACTTTGTAAGTAACTTGGCATTGTAGACTTATTGACAGATGTGTTGTAATGTGTAGGAACTCATAGAAGGAATTTTAGCAATCATGACGAAAGTTATTAAGTGAAATAACAGTGAAAGGATTTATGCACCCATAGATGTTGCAAAATATTTTAGAAATACAAATAAAACATTTTTGTATTTTCCTGTTTTCCTATGTGTCAATTATTTTTGTCGTAAAACACAAAATCGAGTTCAATGAAACCCTGCAGAGAAATAGTCCATGCTTTAAACAAAGCATGTTTTAAGTTGTTGCACGTTTCAATTAATAACCATGCCTACAAAAATGACAAGTTTAGCACAAATGCATAAGGAAGGACATTTTGGGGAGGTTCCCTCAAGACAAAACAATATGAATGACAGTGGAAAAATAACATTTGACAAGGATTTAGTAATCTGAAAAATGTATTGCCATCAAGAAAACAGTTAGGAGAGGAATCACAAGAGGTAAGGGTGAAACTTTTAAAGCACAAAAACCTGTGATTTGTTTGGTGTTTTATAAAAATGATGTATAGTTGAGGAAATGACCACTTTTAGAGCTTGAAGGATCATGTCTTTATTTGAAAAATATGTCATTTGAAGCATATGTTTTTGTTCTGTCTTTTTCTTGACTATCCTCTCCTCATAGACAGCATGATGTGAAGAGATTAAGCATTAAGAAGGGACACCGACATCTGCATCACAAAGCAGGTTTAGGAACTTCTCCGTTTTGCAGTACGGACTGACAAAAATAACTTGAGATAACAAAATGCAGTTTTTCAAGTAGGTTTTCATTTATTAATTTTAAAAAGTCATCCAGAACAAGCTGGCCTTATGTGAAAAAGTAATATCCCCCTTTATCTAGTAGCTGGTTGTGCAACCCAGTGTTTGCAAAAACTGGTTAGAAGTCTCTTATGGTACTGGAGGAAGTTCTCTCTTTTATGCAGCACAGTTTTAATTCAGCCACATTAAAGCATAAATTCATTTTTATTGATTATTCCACACCGTTGTAATCACTCTGAACTGTGACTTTGTCACTTCAAAACCTTCAATTTCTTTGGAGGTGGACTTGGTACGGCATTTCAGATCATTGTCTTACTGCATAACTCAAGAGCATTTAAGCATAAGGTTTAAACGGATGGATGGACATTTTTATTTCTGGATTCATGTGCCATCAATCATGGCAAATTATCCAAGTTTGGAAGCAAGAAAGCATCCCCAAACAAATCAGACAAATATTAGCATGTTTGATTCTCAACCAGTCTGTAAGGGAGAGCCCAGACACCCTGCAGAGAAAAGGTGTGACCACTGACGAAGGTAGAAACGTAGATTGATCTGTTAATTGGCAGATTTGCCTTATGGCTCAACTCTCTTCACCACAGTAGAACGGTACAGCGCTGGCATCACTCCAAACGCCACACCAATCTGTCTACAGATTGCCTGCTACATTTTTTACCCTCATTTGTGAAAAAGACCTTGAGATACTTAAACTCCTCCAACTGAGGCAGGACCTTATTCTCTCCCTAGAAGACAAGTTCCTGGTTACTTGCTAACCTCATTCTTTGAGGTAGCCTCTATGTAACCTTTTCCCAGATGATGAGGTTACTTATTTATATTTTGTTGACCAGAAACATTGAAGTGTTTAAATAGCAAAAACAAGAGAGATCTGTAAGGACTGCAGTGCTTTTTCATAGAACTATATAATATGGAAAGTATCGCCATTTATGCAATTATTAGAGTAAAAAGTTTGTAAATAAACGTCAAATTAATTTGGGGTTCCTGGTATTTGGAAATACATTATTTACTGAGATATTCTCTTGTGGTGATATGTCTCTTTTAAAGAGAAGGCAAACATCACTTTTTCCAATATAGTTTGGAAGAGAGGATGAGCCAATCCCTCAACAATAAAAACATTACCCATGGTACCACTTGCATGCTTTTTTTTCGCATCTCTTCAGCCACATGAAATAGACATAAATAGCTGATTGTTCACTGTAGGAATCTGGGTCATGCTGCGGCTGACTAGACCTCCCGATGAATACATCGTCTCCAGTTACCATTTCTTTATTAGCAGATCACGTTTCCTTGCAGCACTGACTCTCCACTGAGTGTTAATGTGCAGAAAATCTTTATTTTTTCCCCACTAATAAATATTTTGTATGATACAATAAGGATTTAAGCATATTTTTCATTAGACTCACAATTTTGCAATGACAGTTTTTTTTTTATTGATTTTAATCTTAAATGCATGTTTTGATTAGCTGCAGGCAAGAAGTCATCATCTTTAATAGAAATGCCCAGCTAGCAAGCGAATGTTAAAACGATATTTGAAAGTCAAATGCGCTCCTGATCTCCGACTAGAGCGACGGTTCATTTTTCGGCAGGACAACAACCCAAAACATGCAAAATCTCAAAGGAGTGGCTTCTGAACCACTCTGTGAATCTCTGTTGAGATCTGAAAATGGCTGCACAGGCGTCTCCCATCCAACCTGATGGAGTTTGTCAAAATGTAGAGAAAGTGAAGAGCTGTGAATACTTTCCAGATGCACTGTGTTGTGAGTTGAAAGGGAAAAAAAAACTGTCACTGTTCTTAAATAGCAAATATCATTAGCCAGATAATCAGTAAGTTAACTAAATTCAAACACGAATAAGGGTTACACTAATCATATTCAAAATGATAGAATTAGGTTTCTATCCCTATTTTTATAACAGCTAAGCTTAGCATTAATAAATATATTAATAGGTTATAAAGTGTCAGACTGGTCTTTATGCAGCAAACTAACAAACAGAGAGAGACCAGTTGGTGAAAGGATCAAGTTAAAGTTTTGATTGTGGAAGTAAAACAGTGATTAACTGAAAGTTTGTATTGAATTCTGGCAGATCCTATCAGATTTTAATTACCAAGACATCTAATTACGTTTTACCAGATAAAAAATAAAGTGGAAAATGATGGACACACTTCCACATTGTAATTGCAGATCTATCTGCAGTGCTTAAATTAACAGATTAAAGTAATTATTTCACGTGATCCGCTTTTAGAACTGCAGTGAGAATGTGTCAAATAAAATTAAACACTTTTAAACATGGAGCAAATACTGAATGACACCTAGGAGACAAAATTAACAGGAACTTACAGGAGAAAGAGACAAAAAATAGGCATTAATGGATAATGGATATTAAAAATATGTCCAGAAAGACATGTTTCCATAACTGGACAAAACTGAAAAATGAAACCAAAACCCAAAGTATGTTGTGCATATTATTAGAAAAGAGTAATTTGCTGAATATTCAATTGATCTCTAATGGTACAACAGATAGAAAATTTGAATATTAGAACAACAAAGCTTGTGTACAAATAAGAAGTCTCACTTTACCAAACTGTGTATGTGTGTGTGGTGCATTTTTATTTAAAGCAAGGTTCTTAATTCACAGAAGTTTCTCACTGTGGATATAGTGGTCAGAGTAAGAATGTTTTGTGTTGCTGAAAAATAACACTGGATATCACTCTAAATCTGTCATCATGCTGTGGGAACGCTATAATTCAGCAGGGATAGGAAAGCTAGCCAGCGACGTTGGACATTTACTGCAAGAGTAGAACAATTTTCAGTTTCGGATCGTCAATGCTGAAACAATTTAAGTTGTAAAAAGAACAAACAAATTCAGAGTAAAAAATAGTGTGGTTGAAACACGGTGCTTTAATAAAATAAGGAAAAATTATAGGGAAAATTCTGAGAGAGTCATGCAACATGGGTAGCAACTTGAAAAATCCAGCATGAAGAATGGTGGGAAATGATAAAGAAACAAGGAAATTGAAAGAAGGAGCTGACCTAAGACTCAAAGTAATTACAAACCAACAAATTAACTCATATGCCAACACCTTACTAACAATAATAAACACTGAGAAATTAACTGAATATGGCAAGACCAACTGAATATAAAAAAATATGAAAATAATCAAAACCCAAACACCCAAGGAACGTGAGAAATGCTGGTATACCTCATCAGAAAGTTGTAGCTCACTGTAAGTACTGACTCAGTACTGTAAACATGAATGTATGCAAAACTTAAAAAAAACAAAAAACATTTGACTTAATAATTAAGAGTTGCTTTTTATTGTTCTACCACATATGAAAATAATAAATTACACTGAAGTTCCACCAAACGACAAAAAGTCCAAAGCGCATGTATCACAAGGGAACATTTTATATGCACCATCTGCTGCACAAAGGCTATTAGAAAGACATAAAATGACCACACAGAGAAAACCTAGCTAGGATTATTGTATTTGTTTAGCAGCCAGGGGAACTCTGGTGCTAAGAAACGGGAGGATTTCTAATCTGCACATTGTGTAACCTGTTTTGTAAGAAATATGTGCAAGCAGTTTGTGGGAAGCTGCCTACGCCTTGTCCATTCTGATCAGAAAAAGTAAAACATTTGCATTTATTGAAAAAATTATAAATCATTGCATTATTCTAACAGTTACAACTTCAGATAATCCCTAACCCATTTTGCGCCGTCTGCATAATCTGTGTGAACCACAAAGTGTCGCAGGAGCAGCTGGAGCTGAAGCACACTGACTGGATTGACCGTTGTGACCTATGGCCTATTTAATTCACCCCGTTGTTAAACAAGCAGCACTTCCAGGGTTCGGCCTCTAGGGGGTCTCTGCAGCTGATTGTCCGCGGTCTGAACCGAACCCACTCCTCAGCAGCATCTTGTCCCATGGTGCAGAGGCAGCGCTCCAACAATCCAGAGCTGCTCTTCTCCGATTGGTCAGAAAGCCTCGAAAGATCCGCTCGAAGTTCGCAGGGGACGAAGAGACGTGTTGGGAGGAGGGTGAGAGAGTGAGCAGGGCTTATCAGGGAGGACTGCCAACTTTGTCGGGTTTTATGATCGCCTTCCTGCTTTTATAAAGCAGCTGGACGGCGCTGAAGGCGAAGGGCTCTGTGGGTGTGAGGAGAGCAGTCCGGATCTGGATGCTGTAAGTTACAAATATTTGTTGTAATACACCTGATCGCCGCCATATTTGTGAGACAAAAGTGAAAGCATCATCTGAGAGGGTTTATGATTAGCTCAGCAGAACAATGCACGCTTCATGACTGCTAGCTGGATCTACTGTGGACGTTTTTAAAACGCGTTTACGCCTGATTAGACTGAGGCTGTATGTTTTTTTTTTCCCCATCCGTCTGTGAGGGCAGACTGGTCCTCTTGTGAACAGGTGAATCCAGGAAGGGACAGCAGCAGCAGCAGCAGCAGCAGCAGAGGAGGATGGGAGGTGGAGGACAGCAGACGGAGCCTGCAGAGCCAGGCAGCGGGAAGACTGCAGGTGTTTACACCTGGGAGGAGGTGCAGAAGCACCGCAACAGAAACGACCAGTGGCTGGTGGTCAACCGAAAGGTTTATAACATCAGCCAGTGGGTCAAAAGGCATCCAGGAGGGTCCCGAGTAATCGGACATTACGCCGGAGAGGATGCGACGGTAAATACGCTTTTTTCATGCAGGAAAAGATCATTGTTTTCCACTAATGATGTTGGTAAATTGCTCAAATACAAACGACAGTAGGTCAGTTGCTGGTGCTTCGCTATTAGGAAGTTATGCTAGTCTGTCCGCGTTCTACTTCATGACATGCTATGTTATTTATGAAAGTATGATGATTCCTTTTTTTTTGTACCTCCATAAATGATAAAAAAAATTCACACTTTATTGATTTAAAAGTCATTGCTTCAAAATTATGGGAAGTTTTATTTTTCGTGCATTTTAGCCCATCAATTGGTGCAACTGAAAACACAAATCAGTCTTTAAGGTTCAGTTTGTAACTGCTGTGTGTTTTACACACTTTGTTTATGTTGGAGGTGTGCAAACCTTTAAGTGCAAAGTTGCTCAGGCTAAATGTTGCCTAAATATGGATTTAGAAACACAGAATATGTTTTTACATTGACTTGAATGTAAGTGAGGTTCAACTTAGTGCTTTCCTTCAAACTGTATGTCAAACTAATTCTTATATTATCTTATTTACATATTATCATCATTTCAGATTTCCACATTGATTTTCATTTATTATCCTACTTATTATGAATCACTTTTAAAAACTAAAGAGTCAAAAGTTTTGTCTGATTTTTTTGTAACCTTTTACCCATAATGCACGTTGACCGTTTACCTTTCTGCACTATAAATGGCATTTTTGGTATTCCATGTAGTGGAAATTGCAAAGTAAAATAAGATAAAATAAAAAACTGCTTCATTGAAACTTAAAATTTAATGTAACAGAGCTACAGGGATTAATTTGGACATCTTTATAAGATTATGGAGTTGATTTTTTCTGTTATTTCATTAAGAAGCGGGTTGTTAATATTTGAAATTGCAGAATGAACCTAACTGTGACCTTTGAACAGAGTCACTACGTGTAACTGGACATGATCTGTGATAAACACATTACTTAATGCTTCTAAATGCACGTCTCTTTGTCTCCAGATGTCAGTTTGACATGTCTAATTGTAATGTCCTAATCTGTTATTACAAATACTATAATAAATTAAAAATGTATGAACAGAATTAACATTTGATTTCGAAAAGATTCAAACTTGACATTGGAAGTACTGGATTTTGGAGCAGCTGGAGCTAGCTGGATTACCAATGACCTCTTTTTTTTGTTGGGTTAATACCAGAAGCCTCTGGCAAAAGGATATTCACATGTATTCAGTAATTAACTTTTTCTTAATTGATGTTATTTTCTTTTGTTGTTACTAACTAACCTTGAACTTATAAAAGATTTTCTTATCACGGAAACCTATGAGATTACAACTTAGAAGTTTTTATTTGGGATCTTTTGATGCATTTTTTTTTCTTTAACTTCACTATAATGCAAATTTTTCTACAAATAGAAATGAAAAAGATTATACCACTTGGTTCACACATTTCCACATGGTACATAAGCCATAGTTGTAAATGAAGTTGACTTTTTTTTGGCCCTTAAATGCCTTTATTTTGCACAACACTATCCATATTACTGCAACTGATAAAAATAAAACACACAGAAATTGGGCAGGATTAATGTATAAATTATTGAAAACTATCAATCTAACACAAGAAGAATTAGGCTATCTTTAACACCTTAAAACAAATCTCCAAATCTCATATTTGGGGAACTGCAGCAATAGGATTCGCCTGTCGCCATGACAGATGCTATCTACATCCCAACCCATTGTTTGGGAAACATGTCTACCTTTTACACAGATGTGAGTTTGTGGAGTTTGATGAACTTTGCAGGTAACTGTGGTGGGAAACAAATCATGAACATGTGGAAAAGCACTTTCCATTGTCTAATATGGTGGAGGACTAGATATGCTTTGGCTCTGATTATCTTCCAAAACAACCTTTGTAGAGTGCCTTGCTGTAACCAGAGATAACAACAGTTCCGCAGAAAGTGACTTTGATCTGCATGTTGTGGTCAGCACATTGCTCCTAGACCGCAACATTACAACTAGACATTGTTAGTTTTAATGTTGCCCTCTGTTGGATTCGGCTCAGTTCTGCTCCAACATATATGTGATTTTTTTTTTTTTTAACAGCTCTCAACTTCACTCAATTTTTATTCTGGTTTATGCCTAAAATGTCAAATGTTTCTCTT
The DNA here is from genome assembly GCA_903067095.1 of Girardinus metallicus. Classification (NCBI taxonomy): domain Eukaryota; kingdom Metazoa; phylum Chordata; class Actinopteri; order Cyprinodontiformes; family Poeciliidae; genus Girardinus; species Girardinus metallicus. The sequence goes on from CAEGAE010010848.1 coordinate 13,016, forward strand.
TCCAGGAAGTTTTTGCTGCCTTTCATCCTGATCAAAAGTTTGTGCAGAAGTTTTTGAAGCCTCTGCTGATTGGAGAGTTGGTGGCGACAGAGCCAAACCAGGATGGAAACAAAAGTGTAAGCTTTTACATTTAAAGGTGGTGGGGGATCCCTGCTTCCTGTGAAGTGCTTTCCACAACACATTTTAATATCCTTGCATCCATGAACAGCCAACTTCTGTGGCAAATACATTTTGTAACACACCCTCCTTGTAGAGGTTGTTAATAACAATCCACTGGACTTCAGTCACTTTTTTATTGCTGTTATATTCTTTTAAAATTTTTCAGAGAAACTAAATCTTAGAGTTTTATTAACGAAAAGCCACAATTATCAAGATTTCCAAAAAATGAGACTTTGAAAAATATCCCCTTGTGTGTAATGGATCATTACAGTTTCCCTTTTGGAATTGAATTTTTTGGAATAAATTCATATTTCAATTATATTTTAAACTACTGTGATGCTCAACTGCAGTTCTAAAGAATGCATGCATATTTTAGATGTTTCCTGGGTCAATCCATTTGAATCACATAAACGGTCCATTAAGAGGCCTTTAAATAACTTTATGGCATACTAAGGAAGTAATTAAGCCCTTAATTCTGGCAAATCTAAAACATGTAGAGCAACAGCTCTTGAGGGCAGTATTTGGCTACCCTGGTGTTTATACCTCCATTCAGGTTTCACTGAGATTTATAATGTTAAGGATTGCACAAATGTCACATTAAATTTTATAATAAAAGTAACTTTAAATATGTTTTACTTCTCTGCTTGCAGGCAGAACTCATTGAGGAGTTTGATCGTTTACGAGAGCAGGCAGAGAAAAGAGGCCTTTTTCAAGCGCGTCCTTTATTCTTCTGCCTCCATCTGGGTCACATCGTGCTGCTGGAGGCCCTGGCCTTTCTGCTGCTCTCGCACTGGGGCACAAGCTGGACGATGACGTTACTGTGTTCAGTACTGCTAGCAACCGCTCAAGTAATTTCAGCAGCACTAAACTGTCCTCATTGTCGTCGAGTAACTTTAAATGGATGAAATAACTACTTATCCTCTCCATTAGTCGCAGGCCGGATGGCTGCAGCATGACTTTGGTCACCTCTCTGTCTTCAAGAAATCCAAATGGAATCACCTGGTCCACAAGTTTGTAATTGGACACTTGAAGGTAACTCATGATTTATTCTGTTTATCGTCTGGAGTTCTCTAAAATAATTGTTTTTTTTTTTTTTAGGGAGCTTCAGCCAACTGGTGGAATCACCGACATTTCCAGCATCACGCCAAACCGAACATTTTCAAGAAGGATCCCGACATCAACATGATGGATATCTTTGTACTTGGGAACACGCAGCCAGTGGAGGCAAGTAGCTCAATAAAGGAATGCATTTCTAATTCGTTCTGAGCTCTAATGCAGCTTAATAGCTCGCTGAAACTCTGTGCCTCTCTCTGTTACAGTACGGCATTAAAAAGATCAAACACTACCCCTATAACTACCAACAGCATTACTTCTTTCTTGGTATGGTTGTTTTAAGATGTTTGGAAAGAATTAAAGAAATCTAAAATTGTTCCAGAACTAACTAGTTTATCTTTTTCAGTGGCACCACCGCTGCTTATTCCAGTTTTCTACAACTACAATATAATGAAGACCATGTTTACTCGACGTGACTGGGTGGTAAGATGCCCACCTCAGTTTAGAATAAATATATTTTACATAAAAGGAACTTGTAACTAATTTTCTTTGTAAAGAAACATATAAATAATTTTTTTTTTTTTTTTGAAGGATCTGGCCTGGGCTTCCACATACTACATTCGTTACTTCTACTGTTTTGTTCCACTGTATGGTGTTTTTGGCTCTCTGGCACTCATGATGTTTGTCAGGTGAGCGCACTGAGAAGGATTTAAAATGGTGCACACTCTGATAGCTTCTTTTAAAAATGTATGTGTCTAATTTAGGTTGCAAACATGTTTGGGTTTGTTTTAGTTGTGAAATAAAGAGGCAAACAAACAAAGTGGAAAAAAGAACAATTATAATTTGATTATGCATTTCCATTAACTTTTTGTGATAAGACTGCCTGCATTCTTTGCCATATGCTTCTTTTTACTCTGTGTTCAAACAGAATACAATGAATCGAAATGTGTTGATGTTAAAATCTGCAGGTTTTTAGAAAGCCACTGGTTTGTGTGGGTGACTCAGATGAGCCATTTGCCAAAGGAGATCGATCACGAGAGGCGCCAAGACTGGCTGACCATGCAGGTACCCGCTTTATGATCAACTTATATTAGACTCTGGTTGTGTGTACTGCTAATCAGAGGTGGAAATTAGAGCCAACGGCTTATCTTAATTGAAAATAAAATTGGATAAAAACTAAATCAACATGTTTTAAGGTTCAACGCTCCAGATAATTTGATTATTTTATCATAAATTTTATGACATCTTATTCCTGCAAGGTCACACACATTTGTTACAGATTTTTGTATTTACTGTATTTTGTTTAATAAATACTTTACAGCACCTTATTCAGTGTATAGTTCCCAGCTACATCATCAAAGTGAAAGATAAAAAAAATTAAGTACCTTTGAGGTATTTCATACTTCATTGTTTTATTTTGGGACTGGCCAACAGAAAGAAGTGCATAGTTGTTAAATTTTTTTCACAATGAGAAATTTGAAAAGCGTGTCATTCTTTTAGAGTCCATCTGTACAAATTTTAATCTCTGTATACTCTGTGAAGGCATTTGAGGTTTGGTAAAGAAAATAATGGAGGACAATCAGCATTATGAAAACCAAGGAACATGGCGCAGATAAAGCTGTGGAAAAGTTGAAAGTAGGGTTACACTTTAAAAAAAAAAAAAACAATATCGTTGCTCCTTTCCAGACTTCGTGGGGGAAAGATTTTTTTAAAAATTGCATATCATTTCACATTTCACTTAGAAATGGTGCACTACTTTACATTTGTCTACTACATAAAATAAGATACTTATAGGTTTGTGGCTGTAACTTGATAAAATGTTAAAAAGTTCCATGTTGATTCTTCATTCTTTTTCTCTGTTTCAGTTACAAGCCACGTGTAATATTGAGCAGTCCTTCTTCAATGACTGGTTCAGTGGACACCTCAACTTTCAAATCGAGCATCAGTAAGTCAAAGGATTTAAACTTGGACTTTAACTGACTTTGTTGTACCATGTGAGCATTTTTGCAACGTGCTGCAATTTGGACAAAGCCAAAGACTGATGAAGAAAAAAAACCGAGTCAGTAAAAAAAAAAAAATGTATCCAAACACAGTAACAAGTACTTGTTTGCTAGTCATTTACTCCTCTGAACCTGCAATGGATTTGATACTTACAAAAAGAATGTATTGTGCTCAGAAAGGCTGGCTTATTCAGTACTTTGTTAAAAATAAGTATTTTAAATTAGATTCACTTGTTGTTTTCTGGATTTAATATTTATTTTTCCTATTTTTTTATTTTTTACATAAAAGGAAGTTTTATGTAAAAAAAACTTAGTTTTAGAGTTTTCCTTTAAAACTAATGCCCATTCATTTTTGAGTCCATTATTCTGCCTCTCTCTTTCAAGTCTGTTTCCCAGGATGCCGCGCCACAACTACCAGCTGGTGGCGCCGCAGGTCCGCGAGCTGTGTGAGAAACACGGGATTCCTTATGAGACAAAAACTTTGTGGCGAGGAATGGTTGATGTGGTCAGGTAATAACCTAGAGCCACTGTAATCTAATAAACAAAATGATCAGAAAACAACAATAAGAGACTCTGGGACATTATATTTCATTAGTGTGAAAGTTGTATGCATTCACTATCTTGAGTTCCTCCACTTTTTTTCTGTACACTTTGTGCATCTTAACTACTTCTCCATACATTGTGCTTTTTCCAACTTTTGCCATATTCTGTTCATTAAGGACATTACAGCTATGTCTTTTGGTATTGACATCTTTTATGGTTTATGAAATATTCAGTTACTTGTGATCATATTGGGCCCCATTGAAATGAATGGAACATCCCATAATCATCCCAACCCTAAATCAAACCCTCCTTACAACTCTAATTCCAACCCTAATTCCAATCCTCCTTCCAACCCCAAATCAAACCTCTTTACAACCCTAATTCTAACTCTACTTCTGACCCTCCCTCCAACCCCTTAGTTGACCCCTCCTTCTAACATACTTCAAAACCCTAATTCCACCCTCTTTATAAACCCTCCTACCAACCCTGATTCTGATCCTACAACAAATCATACTTACAGTTCTCCTTCCAACTCAGCTTCCAACCTTAAGTCCTCCTTTCAACCCTAATTCTAACCCTAAATCGAACCCTAATGAGAACCCTAAATTAAACTCTCCTTCCAACCCTAGTTCCAACCCTAAATTAAACTCTCCTTCCAACCCTAGTTCCAACCCTAAATTAAACTCTCCTTCCAACCCTAATGCCAACCCTAAATTAAACCTTCCTTTCAACCCTCCTTCCAACCCTAATGCCAACCATAATCAAACCCTCTTTATAAACCCTCCTTTCAACCCTAATTTTAACCCTAAATCAAACCCTAATGCCGACCATAAATTAAACCCTCTTTCCAACCCTAGTTCCAACCTTAAATTAAACCTTCCTTCCAACCCTCCTTCCAACCCTAATGCCAATCATAATCAAACCCTCTTTATAAACCCTTCTTTAAACCCTAATTCTGACCCTAAATTAAACTCTCTTTCCAACCCTAGTTCAAACCCTAAATTAAACCCTCCTCTCAACCCTCCTTCCAACCCTAATGGCAACCATAATCAAACCCTCTTTATAAACCCTAATTCTAACCCTAAATTGAACCCTAATTCTGACCCTAAATTAAACCTTCCTTCCAACCCTTGTTCCAACACTAAATTAAGTCCTCCTTCCAACCATAAATTAAACCCT
>CAEGAE010010849.1:0-46569 GCA_903067095.1 Girardinus metallicus
TCATCTAGTCCTTTCCCCTGAGAGCGATTTCCCTCAAGGGCAGAGGGAACAATCAGTTCAGTGAGAGTGGGTCAAAAAGTTTTAACACACACTGTAATAGACTCAATGTAAGGATGATAACAAATCACAATAATTCTATCAGAAATGAACCAAGCATAACATATTTATAAAGCAACTTCTTCATATAGTCTTAGAATAAATTATTGTAATTGCTGCCAGATGAATGTATTGCCAGAAAATATAACACATTTAGCTTCAAGTGTTTCATTTCCTCAATTTTGTACGGAAAGAAAATAGAGAAGCTGTGGATTAAAAAAAGACTCAGAGATGATTGAGCTTCAGAAGTCTTGTTGGTAACATTCACTTCCACTTGATGCATGATCATTTCACTCATTTATGAAAACATACATCTGTGTGTTCTGAGGCCAGCAGGTGATTTTAAACATCTTTGTAGCCATGACACCAAACTGATGCTGAAGAGAACACTTTCAAGATTGCATCTCACAGCAGACTCCAGTTATTTATCATTATCTCTACTATGTCAGGTGTGATGACTTCACACTTGACTGAAAAACAATTAGGCTGTGTTCACACAGCAAGCAAATGCGACCCAAGTTCCCTTCTTTTTTTGCCCATTGCAACCTTTTTCACCACGATCTGAATGGCCCAATTCCATCCTTTTCACCTGTATCCGAATGTTTTCTTAGTGTCTGCAGTCTGAACGGTCATGTCGCATTTTATCCGACTTTTGTGATCCAGACGCAATAAATCAAGACATAAACAATGGTTGAAAATTATGATTTTGAATTTATGAACGAAATCGGTGTCACTGAAAAGCATCACATCACAGTCCCACCTCTCTTAGCTCTGACTACACATCCAAGTGGCAGTCAATGCTACACAAAAGGCCGCTGCTATTAGTTGTGTTTTCACTTTATTAGCTTCCTTCGTGTTGAGTGAACTTGTGACAATACTTTCTGAACAAACTGTAAAATCGATCGGTACACTTGTCAACATACAAGCGCGCTATTACTTACAATGCGCTGGGGTGTGGCGTTAACATTCTTCTTCTGTGAAGCGGGTTGTAAACCGCTCACTCAGAAATGTCATTGTGGCCAGGTTCAATTAGTATCTAAATGACCGTCCGTGCAAAAAAAAAAACATCGGATTTGAGCATCAAGACCTACTGACAAATCCAGAACCCAAAAGACTAATCAGAGAGAGAGGAGGGGTCATGCACCTCAAAACAACCCAAGTAAAAAAAATAGAGGTCAAGTCAGAAACAGTTCAGGCCAAATGACATGGATGTCGGCAAACCACTGGGAGACAAGATGGCTGGAAAGCTGAGGCAGAGCAGCAGACGATGTGGCAGGAGAAAACAGGTAAGCTGTATAGGCAGCAAAACAGGATAGATGATACATTCAGAGTTGGCTGGGAGGTGGGGGGAAATATTTCAGGCAAATTCTTGGCCTGAAATATTTGTGCTTTGCATAACATGTTCCTTATTTTTTTGGCTCATTGCTTTAATAAGTTCTCAGAAATCAAAACTTAACCACCAAAAGGCACAGTGTGGATCTGACCATCAGAGGCAGATATCAATGTTGAGAATACACAGGCAAGTATAAGTCGACAAACAAGGGAGTAATTTGTTTGAATGTGAGGTGTTCTAAAAAGTCAGAATACACCTTTTAATAAATTGCCCAATTACTATAATATCTGGAACTTCACATTTTCTTACAGTTCTGCGCTTATTAAAAGTCATGTGTGACTGATAAAATGATGCTGACCAAATGTGTTTCTGAGTCACCTACTGTTGAGTTCAGAGGACGAAACTCCACATGGTCTCATGCCTCAGATACTCAGGAAGTTTACTGTGAAGCGAAAGTGATCCCGCGTTTCTTCACTTCAGACTTTGCACTTACTTTGAAGACCAGTGAGAGAGCTGAGTAAAATAAAATGATGATTTATCAAGTTTTTTTTTAGACATAATATGAATAAATAAGATTAACGGGCCGAGTTAATCAACTTTCCATCCGCCTCTGGTCCCCACAAAGGGCGCTGGTATCTTTCTCTAGAGGCGAAGGGTGAGGAACACACTAAACAGATCTCAAAATTTCTATCAGAGCCACACAAAAAAACTCATATTAGAACTATCGGAGGAAACCAGATTACCTGGAGAGAATCCATGATTCATGGGACGAAACTCCATGCATAAAAATCCCAGGCCATGATTTGAGTCCAGGTCTTCCATGTTGTGGGGCAACTGGGCTAAAAATTGTTCAGCCATCCAGCCCCAGTCTGCTACTTACATAGTTATAAAAAGAAAAGGTGTTAGCAGCACCATTCTGTGTATGAACAAGAACAAAAACTAGAATGTGAGGTTAAAAACCTTAAATAACTGCATCTGAACTGTAGAACTCCTTCAAACCGCTGCATCCTTAATGCACAAAGGAGCGTTATCATAGATCCTTCCTCCCAGAAGCTTTTAAAATTTATAACCATCACTGCTTCCAACAAGATCAATGTCTTTGCATAAATGCTTGCATTTCTACAAACCACTCTGTTTTTACTCATTTTAAATAACATTTCTGCACTAATTTGCTGTTGCAAATACTGTGCATGTGTGTTGAATACAAATGCACAGAAAGCGATCCGACTCAGTTGCACATCCGCTCAATCAGGAGTACAATACTTCCATTTCTAGTAACTGCACCATATTTTTTATGTTAGTCTTTTACAGTATTTTATTATTATTACTACCATTGTTGTTAATTTTGTTTTTTCATGTGTTGTTTTAACACTTCAAGAACTTTTTGTGTGAATATTTATATCCGTTACACCTGAATGTCCCACTTTGCTTGACAATAAAAACTGTTTCCATTTCTATTTCTCACATATGTGATATAGAGCCCCCTAGTGGTTTGTAATGTTACAATTCAATTATTAATAAAAAAAAATCAATTTTTACTTTCAAAACATTACCTAAATGTTCACAATTGACCTAATAATAAGCCTAATAGTGACTTATTATTAGGTATTATTTTTGCATACGTTTAATCTATATGTCTATATTACAATTTCTTCATGGATGCTGATCTTTTCTGGAGGATTTTGCACAACCAATGTCTTTCTTGTATTTGCAAGGACTATCTGGCGCCCTCTTGTGGTTCATTGGTCTAAACTTCGCATTGGTCTAAAATGAAGGCATCAATAACTTATTTTAATTAAAGCTATTCATTCACAGCCTTTTTTATATATTATTAGCAATGGATGGAGCAATGTATTGTTTAATTTAATATATATTAAATTAATTGTTTAACTAATTAGAAGTGACAAATATGCACACAAATTAAACTTTCGTGGGATTATTACTGAAGACGGTCAATTTTTTTCTAATAAAAAAAAAAAAATCCCCAGAAAAATTTTATGTGATGCAACTTTCAACTTTACCAACATGTTTCTTTTGACTGGAAATATTTACATGCCAGAGTAAAACCCCTTATGTAAATATTAAAGATTAATTTAAGAGTAACTGTAGCCTGTAACACGATTAATAAGAAACAAAGTTAACAAAACTAAAATAATCATTACTTCAAACAAAACCTTAATATTTGCCAGCAATTCATCAAATCCTTTTGAAAAAACAATTGAGATTTTGGATTGAGTCACTTTTTTTTTTTAATTGAAGTTCAATGATGTGACAGTAATGCATAGAAAAATCACTACTAAAGGTGTGCTGGTAGACATAGAATGGTTAAGAAAAAGACAAATTAAAAACATACAAATATATTTCTGTCCAAGTTACATGTTTTTTTCTGGATGTGAATAAAATAAACAAAGCTTAAAACATTTGTATCAAAAATATAGAAATGAATGTCATTGTCGAGAGAGGTTTCCTTGCTAAACTCAACAACATATCAGAAACTAAACTAATTAATCTGGTTGCACATATCTAGCTTTTGTATTCCAGTTTCAATAAATGTTTGTTAATAAAAAATTCTTTGCAGATGCATGACAATATGGGATTTATTTGTTTTTTACATTGTGATAACATTGCTATCCAGAGGCATTCTTGATCTGATTTCAGAATAAACTCCATCGGTTGCTGCATGGCTCCACTTTCCTGTAGAGAAAGAAAAAAGAGCGAGATCCAACGTATTCATGTTTTTTTAACCATTGGTAATAGACAAAACTGTATTAGTGCTGTGCTAAATTAGCCAGGTTTAGTAAAAATGTACAACTGTTACAACTGAAAGCTGGTGCAGTTGTAAAAACAAGCACTTTTTGGTAGCATGTATGCAACCTGATTGCCCTGGTTGATGTAGCCATTTGTTTAAAGCAATTCATGTTTAAAATACAGGAATTATATTTAAAGCAGTACATCAGTCCTTTATTAAAATGTTCAAAACAAAATGCATGTAGGAAGATCTCAACTGCAAAATCCCAAAAGTTCTGGGAATCCTTTAAAATGGCCATGGTCTATGGAGGACAGAGTCTTGGTGGATCAGGTTCTTTCATAGGATGATTCCTAAGGGAGACAAATAAATATTTACTTTTAATCACTTGCTGTCAGTTGATTTTTTAAAATTATATTCAGGGATGTACACACCCCTACGGAACCGCATTGCTATCACGCAGAAAAAAAAAAAATTCAAGCGCTATCACGTCATAACGTGATATGTATCTTGTTAAAACATGATACGTATCTTGTTATAAAGAGATACGTATCTTGTAAAAACGTGATAATTTTATGTCCAGGAAGTGGCGGTATTATGGTACAGTGGCTAACAGGAATTGGTCAAGTTTTCCTTCATGTTTGATAGATACAGATGCTGTTTTGCACTGTGGTTGAAACCATTAATATCATGCAAACTCTGAGCAGGATCCTAAACAGAACAGGACTGCACAGAAGGAAACATCAGTCCAATCCTCCAGCTGTGGCGTCGTTCCAAACTGACTGTCTGGATCGATGCTGAAGTTGGCTTCCGATTGCAGCTTCTGATTCGGGAAATGGCTAAGGGGCGATAATAACGATTGGTTGATTGAATCAATTGGTTGATTCAATTGGTTGTAAGGGCGATTATATTCCTTGATTTCAGATGATAGAATTTGAAAGCAGTCTTTAATTATTTAATCAATTTTGTGCTATGTTACATCTCTACTGGCAGCAAAACAATCACACAACATGATGCCACCGTGTCTAACAACTGGTAAAGTGCTCCCGGTTTTGTTAAGTCCCTTTCACGTCATATTTCTCCAGTTGGGTACAGATTTATTTTGTCCTTTTTACATAATAAAAGTTGATTCATCAAGAAAGCCTGCTCTGTGATTATATAACCAACAGGGTGTGGTCGACAGCATGCAAGATTCACCTAAGCAATACAGAACAACTTCATCTAACGGAACTCAGGGATTTTAAGTCAGAGAACTTTAAATTAGCTGATGAGGAGTAGTTGAAAAAATGGAAGTAATTTGAGAAATGATTTTACATTGAGAATATGCATGCAGTTAATTTTTAAAACTGTAAACACACCACCACCACACACACACCAGATGCTCAAAGAATCTTGCATCTTGTGCTTTCAAGGTGCTGTTGAAAACATAATTACATTTTAACAAATTAATAAAAAGCCATTTATACTTACAGAGAAAGACCAGCTTGCAAAGTATTGTGGTCCCTAAAGCCAGGTCTAGACCTACTATTCAGCTAATCAGGAAGTACATATGTGACATCCTTCTGAGTATAATCTTTCTGTTTTCACATCCCTGTGGTACCACTGATCTCAGCAATCACATATGGTTATATTTCCTGTCTCACTTACAGAAAAGTTTTTTGCTTGCTGTCCGAAGGTCCTGTTTGCAAAAATAACTGAAAGAAAAGCTGTAATTAAAATTATGTTGCTTGGTCTTTTGCTGAGTTGGTCTCTGTTGCATTTTCTGCTCCAATTTTGGAGTGCCTCTTTGTGTAGTTCTTTGCAGAGTTATAATTCATTTATTTTTTGCAATGTTCTGTTTTGGGTTATCTAAGCCTATAATGGCCTTTTTTGCACACCAACTTTATCTTTACTGAAGTTATCCAGGTAGGTGGAGAACTGTGGTTTACTTATGAAATGTTGATAAGATCTTACTGAAACATATTTGCAACATTTTCACATCACTTTGTGTGAGAATTTACTTGCCTTGGTAATGATTTATTACTGACTGACTGAAAATACTATGCAAGTTTTTACAACATTGTATTTAACCAGAAGCTACAGAAACTTTGCACCTTGATGTCATTTGTAGACGTTGTGACTACTGAGGACCATTACGCTTCTGAGGAGCCTCCCAAACTCGGAGCCTGAGTTGGTCTTCACACATGGACACTGTTCAGAAGAACTTCCTGTACTTCCTGCTTCAACTCGAGAAGTAGAACCAGGCAGCTGCGACAGAGACAGTTTCTTTCCCCAGCCACTCCAGTGAGTACTTAACAGTGAGAATACAGACTAATACCATGCATATTAAATAATTTAACTTCATCTGTCAATCACCAGGAAATCATGCTGACAGACATTCCTACCAATCTCAGATGAACACACCGTCTACTCTTGACTTTGTCCTGACTGTGAGAACTTTATTTTTTTCACCACCAAAGTTACCCACTGATGCTAAAAAAAAAAATGCTGTTAAAGATCTGCCTGATAATCCACTCAGTCTCTCTCAATGCTGACATTTAATATGTAAAAAAATAATTACAAATTAAGTCTTTTACATTGTTCATCTTTACAAATGGAAGAATAGCACCAGTACCGTTTACTGAAAACAGCGGACGCACATAGGAACAAATACCTGACCAGAAGTACCACATGTTGTGAAAAAAATATAAATTTATTAACAGTATTAAAAACATTACCAGTGAGAGCCGCATTAAAAAAAAAATGGGAGGAAAGGGCTCAGAACATGAAGGGCTCAGAACGTGGTGCAATGTGAAGCTACTTACAATTCACAAAAATAAATAAGGCTGATATTGTTACTGAATTAAATTCATTATTGCTAATTCACAACAAAAAATAAAAAGTCAAGTTCATATTCAATTATTTCAAACTCTACCCATTGTCTACACCAGGGGTGCTCAAGTCCAGTTCTCGAGAGCTACAACTTTTAAATGCATCTTTACGCCAATAGACCAGGATCAGCTCTGAACAGGCTTGCTAACGAGCCATTAGTTCACTTCAGGTATGTTGGACCAGGGAAGCATCTTGGTGTCCCATTCACACATTGGTGAAGGAGACGGATAGATGAACTGAGACCTTGTCCAGAATAGCGTGGGTGCTGCTCTGGTTTATCGTGATGAAGAAAGATCTTGGCCAGAATGTGAAGCTCAAATTTTACTTGTCCATTCATGTTTGGACCTTCACCTAGATATAGACAGCGTGAGGAGCTCTGTCATCCATTCCAAGGGAAACTCGAAGTTAAACCACTGCTCTTCCACTGCAAAATGAGTCAGTAGAACTGATTCATACATCTGATTCATACATCCAACAAGATGCATGAATCATCTTGTCGATTCATGCATCTAGAAAAAAACTAGATATTTTTTTCTAGTCCTGGCTTGAAAGAGCACAAGACAGGCTCCCAAAATTCTCTGGAGCGACTGAAGACAATATTCCTTATGGCATGGAAAAACACTGATGTACACCAGAATGAGTTAGAGTCCCCAACAATATTGATTTGTTGGTTTTCCTCTAGAATCTTTTACCAATGCCATCGATCTTAGATGAGCAAAAGAATATTGTAATTCATCTGGTGTTCACTTCCTGGCTTATCTTTCTTTGAGTTGCTCTTGGCTTCTTAGACTCACACTTGGCCTCTTGGTGGTGCTATGAGTTCAGATTTTTTGGCATCTGCAGCACACTGTACACCGTTTCTGTTTGTGTGGAGCTCTGGTTCTTATTTACATCGACGCACCCTGAAGTCGAAGTCTTTTGCGTGTTCTCATCTTGTAATGCATCTTGTTTCTTGACACAAGACGCAGCCTTTCTGGGGAAGCTGTAGACGGTGTCTACCCCCTGACTCTCACTGATGACCTGCTCAAGTCTGCTGATCTCTCTGGGCTGATTGGTTTCCACGTTCTCATATGAAGGGTCCGCTTCACTGGAAGATGTTGAGGCTCTGGGCTCAGAAGGCTGCTGGGACTCTAGTGGTCCGCTTTGTATTAACTGGACAACAGACGATTCCTGGAGTAAAATGTAGAAGCAAAAGATATGATCTTTAGAAAATAAAAGGGCTTTTAAATAGGATTAATGTCTGTAATGTTTCATCAATAGCACATAGTTAGCCAAAATATATATATTCTCTTGGGTTACCTGATTATGTTTGGCTTTCCAATATTTACTGGCTATAACAACAGGGAGGAATATTACAACAACGATAAAGGGCACAATATAAAGTACATTAAAAGGAGTCTGTAATACTTTAAGTTCAAGATTCATCTTTGCAAAACCTGTAAAAAAAGAATAAAGGAAAAACAGCTTTAGCTAGCAATTATTTTCTTTCAGACAAAAACAAACAATGCGTTATTTCTTATAATAATTGGAGATCAAATAAAAACTTTAGATTAAAAATTGCAGCTACTTTCACTAAACACTACAATGATGAAGCAACTTTATTCTACTTTCAGAACAATTCAGGCTACTTACACGTAGTTGGAATGTTTTGTGAGATGTTATTTGTGCTGACATGGTTGTTACCACTGCAGACAACAACTGTGTTTTCAATGAAGATGGTGATGTTGACGTTGCTAAAGGATTTCTGAGAGGTTCTGCATCCATTTCTATGACAGATGGACCCCAGCCAGTCATCCTGGATGGAGCAGTTGACTGTGAAATCACAGGATTCTGCTAAAAGACTGGAATGATTTCCTGATGTCACAGTCATCACTGGTCTGGGAACCATTCCTGAAATACCCAAAACAAGCAGATTCATAAATGTCACCCCCTGCTGGTTACTTCCTGCAATACAATTTACACACTGACATTTATTTCTCAGTTCAAGAAACACGAGAAAAAACAGTATGAGACTTGGAAAGTAAAGAAATAAAAAATACAACTTTCAAACCTAAAGCCAAAATACAGCTTAAACATACCTTGTACAATAACTTTGTGATTGTCTGATTGCTGAAAATTATTGGAAAAATAAGATGCCTTAAAGATGCCCGTGTCATTTTCAGTCAGTCTATATATACACAAAGATATGTTTTCAGAAGTGAAAACCATTCTCTCTGCATAGTATTCATGGATATAATCCTTCTCAGCAACTAATTCTCCATTAAACGTCCATACACAGCTTCTATATGGAGGTGGTTTCTTGACATTGAGACACACAGAGCTGTTCTTTGGTAGATAGTGCGTCATCCATGACTCTGTTGCTGTAACTGGATTGAGAAAAAAAAATTAGGTAAAAAATAAACATATTTCAATGTTCTCAAAGATGCAGTTGAGAGTCAATAGATGTATTGAAAAGATACCATCCAGCATGAGTGGATACAAACCTGATTTCAGTTTCTTTATTTCTTTTTGGTTTGCAGTACCTTATTACAAATATAGAAAGGATTATTTTAATTTTACTCTAAAAAAACCTTTCCTGTTAACATACAAAATGTATGGTGCCCTGCAAAAGTATTGATATTTCTTTCATGTTTTTATTGAGATTTTAGGAGGAGAGACAACACTACATGACTAATATTTTTTCCCACAGGACTGTGTGCTCTTGGTCACATTGAACACACAAGTACTTGTGATTGACCCGCTTCTTTAATGTCTAGGTCATCTCACCAATAGCAGTTGCCAAGCAACTGCTAAAAGGACACATATCTGACATTATGGAATAAGACACCAATAAAAAAATCCCGACTTTTTGCATTATTTAACGTTTAAAGTATTTATGTTTGTCCGTAAACAAGACAGTTTGTATGCGTTACATCATGAGTAAAATAATCTAATAAATAAATAAATAAGAAATAAATAAGAAATAAAATATATTTCCAAATTCTTCTTAAGAGAATTTAGTGAATTTGCTAAACATAAGTCAAACTTAGATGATATTCAGTTAATTTCAAAATGCAGTAAAAGCCATTTTAAAAGCAACAAACAGCTAAATGATGCTAAGAAGAAATGTGCTAGTTCTGTCTGAAAACTGCAAGTTCCCATTAAGTCAGAATGACGCTCAGCAAAAATTGGACTCTTCTCTGGTTTTCTGACCACCGCTTTTTTGCCCCTCAACTTGGACATAAGACATTTATTACATCTCATCTTGAATGAAGAATTAATGCTGCAACGTGTCGCATTGGCACATGCTACTTTTCTGCAATGATAGAGGTTGGTCAGAGTTGATAGGAAGATAGATGAAACTAAATACAAATTTATACTGGAAGGAAACCCGTTTAAGAAGTCTGTTATTTTTATGCAGTTTAATTCTCTGTCGCATGCACCCAGTTCTCCACTGGGCGGCTTTTCAGTAAAGGCCTCAAAGGTGCGAGAACAATAACGTGTCCTTTTTTTTTTACCTCACATAAGCCATATTAAGAATGTGAACTCTTTTTTTAAACAATAGCTTTATGAAAAAGGAAAACTGTCCACTTCTCTGAATAGTGTATGGGCAGCTGTGGTTGCTACAGTTGATCAACAGATCAAGAAACTGACAAGCAACTCCATGAATAAAAGGCTAGTAGTTTCTATGGAACTAATGTCAAAAATATTTATTCTCAAAATTTGAGCTGCTTGTTTTACCTGAGAAAAATAAACTAAAAATGGTAAATTTGTTATTTTTTGCTTTTCATAGTACACTGCCAAATAATCATGCTCACATAAATATTCTCTCAAAGGCGCCAAAGCCATTCCATTGTTTAATCCACTCAAATTATTAACTACTTCATCCTGGTAGATCACATAAAATCTGGATGAATTACATCAAAGTATTGGAATTATAAAGAGATAAAATGTTCAAAAGTTTAAGGAATTTCTATATTTGCAAGGCACCATAAACTTCCTAGAGATATACGTTTTTAAAAAGTCCTTCTCATGTTAAACATGCAAGGGTAAAAAAAATAGCAATTTCAACTCACCAGTCAAGCTCCACGTACTCAGCAGAAATATTAGTTTTAAGAGAGCCATATTTGTTTTTTAGATTCAATATGGAGATGAAGAAATTAAGTGAAACCATCCGAGAAACAGCGTTGTAGTTGAAGAGCAGGTGTTCCGTGTACAGGAAATCCTGGTCTCTTGTTTTCTCAGATAAGAGAAAACAAGTCGACTCAAACCAAGTCGACTTTACGAGGTGGTGCTAGTAGGACAAAACTACTAGGCTTTCTTTCAATATAAAAATACCTATAGATCTGCCCATACCCTTTGCTTTGAAATTGATTTATGATGTTTTATCTCCAACCATGTTCTGGACAGAGCAGATACTAATCTGAAGGATCAGTCCTTGCTCTGTTACACTGGAGATGAGAATTACAAGCACCGCTTCAAAGTTTTCAATTCAGGGGACATTTCTCCAAGCTAAATCATCTGAAGTTGACAAGACTCTCTGAACGAGGGATTTACTGGTCCTGTGAGTCCTCGGATCAGCATCAGGCACATTCTGAAGCATCCTGTCAATAACTCTTTCAGTGCACATTCTGCTCCTGCATGGAGAGATGCATTTTGATCGCATTAATTATATGTTTGTAAAATCTCTTTCATGCAGCATATTGACATTAATGTAGTGACTGCAACTTCCAATTCTGTTTAGGACTTTATAGTCAATTGATAGAAGTAGAGAGCACTTGTGCATGAAAGGAGAATCAGAAATGGGCTAAAGTCTGTCCTTAATTAACTCTTCTCATTGTGTGCAAGTTGTTAAATTTTTCATTAAAGGGCGAGTAGCTAGAAATTTCAGCCAAAATGCTTGGACTTTCCCATTGATCTAAATATTGCTCTGTACACTAAACACCATACAACTAATCTTTTAGCCTTTACCAGCTAAAAAGGTAAATGCACAAACACAAAGTTGTAATAAAAAAATTGATTTTAACAATTTCATTTTAATTTGATCTAAATTTGGATTGATAGTGTTTTGTGTATATGAATGTTTTTCTTTAATGTGTGTCACTGCAAGTGTGAGTCTGCAGCTCTCTGATAAAGAAGAACTAGAAGTTTCTGTTGGAATCCTAGCCGGCTCTCATTTCCCGACTGTTCCGTGAGATGGGTCTTCGAACGCATTTGCCTTCAAATAAAAAGACAAAGATTAATCTTTCTCTAGTTATTGGAAGAGACTCATTCTTTGATGACAGAAATTTCCACAATACGCAGCTTTGAACCTTGGCAATTTGATATTTTACACTAATTTGCATCTTGTGTGGATCAGCAAAAATTCAAATTTATGCAAAAAATAGAATAAAAATCTATATAGTCACAGATGGAAAATTCAGGTGGGACTGCAGCATTTGGGCATGTAGGGTCACAAAAAGTATTTAAAATATATAAAATTAAGACCGACATTAAAGGACAATGCATCTAAAACTTTCCTAATCGCTAACACTAACGCATATTCAAGGCCATTGCAACCAGTTCTTGCTTTAGAAGTCTATGTTGTAATTTTTGGGATTATTGAGAATGTAAAGTGTATTTTCAGATATGATTTTGATGTCAAATGAGCTCAAGGAAACAAAGGAGTGTGGTGGTAATGTCAAGAAACCAGGAAGTAAACACAACACAGACCTACTGTGTCATGATGGGTCCTAGTCTCTTTACCCACATACAGAACACCACCAGGAAAACAGATAAATAAATAAAAGCTCATTTTAACAATGATGAAAAGTGAGATTGTGTGGTTCTTGTCCTTGTGGATGGCAACCGGGGTCGTCTGTTCTCTGAAGAGCAATGAGCTAGAGATGGTGAGTTCGAGGTTTATCGGCCAATGGCGCTTCAGGGAAAATTTGACTGATCTCCCTTGAAATGATGATGAGCTTCCGCCAGGGTAAAAGTACAGTAGTCTCCGGGGTTATGGTCTCTTTGTATGGGTCCTTGAGGTGATCCAGGTTCCAGTGGGAGGTTCAGACAGAGAGAGTTCTTTGGTGGTAGATGGTAGAGGCTGCAGACGAGGGCGGACAGGTAAGTTCAGGTGAGGAGGAACGAAGAGCGAACCGACTGCCAGCTGGGAATCCAGGAACGGTTTATGGTTTATCTGCAGAGGCGAAGAAGGAGCTCAGGCAACCAGTGGGTAACAATCCACGGCATCACGAGGGGAGAAAATAAAGAAAGCCAGTAAATCGGGCTTCACGGGGGTTTAATCCAAGGCGTCACAAGGAAACACCTGAGAGAGAGGCAACAAGAATATATTACTAGACGTAATCTCAGAGAAACAGAGTATCATTACTGGCAAACACTTAAGCGTCCAAGTGCTGGCAGCCCGCTCCTCATATACTCCTGGATGATTAGGTGATTGTTCACAGGTGTGCTGACATCAGCGGGCACGCCCTCCAAGGTGTTGCGGCACCATCTAGTGGATGAAGAGGGAAGCAGCGGGCAACAGAAAATCCCCACAAAAAGCCAAACCCCGGTTCCCAATATAGAGACACTTGCTGGGCTCTATAAAGAAAAACAGTAGCTGGAGACGCAGATCAGATCATAGTATAAATATATGATACTCAAAGTGTGAAACACAAACCTCTTTAAACCAAGAAATTAACCAATTATATGATTCCAATGATCATGACAAATTGGCATTGTACATCAAATGATCATTGTCAAAAATTACACAAAGCATTTAAAATATCAGTTTCTGACATTATCAGGACAGTTTGTTGCTCAATACAGACACAAACACACCTCATGTTGCAAATAATACATTTATTAAACGAGGCACTTAAAGTTACATCGACAGTTTGAGCAGAGCTTCCAGGATTAAGACGGAGGCATTTATTGAACACATTCTGATGCAGAAACCAGGACAACGTTCAGCCTGAAACATTTTCAGCAGTTGTTTGTCGTTAACGGAAAGGCAGGCAATCTCATGATTTTATCAAGTGGACGTAAGAGTGTTGCAAAAGTTGACTTTACTGGGATATTTTTAAACCAACACACTGCTTATTAATAGCAGTGTGCTGGTTATTATGATATTTGGCTTTTCATTATTTCGCTGTGTATTTATTTACTTACTTTTGGTTTTGCCTCTGCAGTCATTTCATATTTTCATCCCCAACATCTCCAGGCACAAAATGGAGTTGCTTCTCACGAGATGTTTCAGGATTCACCCTTTAACAACTCATTTCAAAGTCATTTTCTACAACCTGTTTGAAGTCTACCATATGTGTAATTTTATGATTGCAATAAATAATGTCTACAAGAGGGATGCCACTAGTTTTAGTTTAATACAAAGTGATATTTTCTTATACTTCTTTACAGTCAACTGGTCCATAGGGAGCTTAAAGCAAAAATAACTGAAGGTTATTAGGTGTAGAACAGGGTATAATCAAAATTACATTTCTAAAACGATATGTCAATTTTTTTTTTAACCTATGAATGTCGTATGAAAAATACACTGTGGATGTTTATGGGTGAGAATCAAGTGAGAAAATGGCAGCGTGTAGTTATGATTATAGGGACATTGGCCCAAAGCCTTTCTGAAAGGAAATGTTTTTCAACTAATTTCAGGATTTTTGGGAAATTTTCTGTTCCTTTACAAGATCCTGGATGTAAAAAACAAAACGATAATATGGCCTCTTTAACACAGTACAGTACCATATTCTTTGAAGGTTAATGGTGCTTTAAGGTTTGTTCAATATGTTTCATTTTCATTTTGACATGAACTTTGAAACAAAATGTCAGCAGTAGAAAGACAGACATTACAGTAGGTACTTTACAGAGTTAAAATGTTAAACAGTCAGACCTGCCAGTCAATGGCCCGTTTATACCAAATAGAAGCACATAGGAGAAATATATTTACATGAGCTGTACATAGACACAAGGGAACAAACTGTACATAAGTTTTAAAACAGTTCACAAAAAGCTTCATTCAAAAAGACATTATCTCATTCCCACAGAACATCAGATTTTAATCATTTAACACAATAATGAGGTTAGTTTTGTTATTGCTTGTTTGAAAAAAACAAATCCCACTTTTATTTCCAGTTAAAGTGCTTTCTTTTAGTAAGATGACTAAACTTATTTAACCCATGACAGTCATCGAAGACGAACATGTTACGGTTAATGCTGTTAGAGTGTAATAAAATATGATACAGTCCCTTAAAATGACACATAAACGTCATATTTACACAAGTCATTCCAGGTAGTTCTTAAAAGGTCCAGTGTGCTGCAATAAGTGCAAACAGTGAATTATGGGAAAATGATGATAGCTGAATATTTAGATGGTGCATGCCCCTTCCTTGTCCCCTGCTATGTTGCATGACGCTACGTGCAACATAGTATGTAGCATCATGCGTTTTTGCATGATGGCGCCCTTAAACACAGTACTGTGATTCAGTAATACACACAACAAACTCAAAGAGTTTTCTTGGTTACTGTTCGTCCCTTTCTCTAGCGTAGAAATATTTAATCTCTAAGAGAAGAATGGGCCACATTTTAACAGAGCGGCCTTGTACATTACATTACATATTACACAATATAAAATACACTTAGATCCTGCTGTAAGTTTGTACTAGTCGGGTGTCCTCCGTCTAAGGCTGGCTGACAGCTTATTGTTTACAGGCTTGTCGTTTTGAGGAAATGCTGTAGCGCTCAGGTGCTCAGCTTCCTGTTTGCGGTGCACATATTGGTGTTTGTAGAAGGTGAATACTGGCTGTTTGTGGGGGAGGGTGCAATTTCATATAGCAGCTTACAATTCTTCTTCTTCTCCTTTTCTCTCTCCTACTTCCTCCCACATCTTCCTGTTTTGCGCTTCATACGGCTTCATACGTTGCTGATGCGAACGCTCAGTGGGCTGCTGTCTCTGACGCGGCCCCGCTCTCGCTTCTTTTCTTTCCCCTTGTAGTTCTCCTCCAGTATGAGCCTCTCCCGGCTCGTTTCGTCTTCCTTGGCGCCATTGTGGCGCGTCTCGGCTCTGTCGTTCGGTGACGACGGCAGCTTGCGGAAGGGAGAAGTCTTGGTTTTTGCCACTTTGTCGAAGAAGGCAAAATCAGCCACGTATTTCCCCGATGGGGAGAGGGAGACGACCGGCGGGAACTCGTACCCCCAAAGTATCTCGTCTGGAAGGTACGACGTTCGGACCTGGCAGGTGGCAGACGTCGGTTCAACCGTGGCGCTCATGATCACCAGCAGTTCAAAGTCAGCCAGCTCAGGGTCTGCCCAGCCTCCACCTGGTGGACAAAAAAGTGAATAAAACACAAAAACATGGCTTACAAGTGCTCTTAAATAGCTTGTATAAATGAAATTATAAAGTTTAAGTAATTCAATTTAAAGACTTATGCAACACACTCAGAGGCTGTGGCTACAGCTAATTACGACGCAGAAATATCATGTTGTAGCTGTGCTATGAGCTACGTAACCATGATCTGCTAATTTGACCTCTGACCGGTGTCCACCAGGAGAATAAGCCACATAAAGTTGTTGCTAAAGGATATGATTGTTCACAAAGTGCTGCATCCAAGAATACTGTGGAAAGCTCAGTGGAAGAAAAAAATGCAGTCGGAAAGAAAAAGCACAAGCAACTGAGATAACCAAGTATAAGGCCTTCCAAACATTTAGTTATAGTCAAGAATATAGTATTTAAATTCTTTTGAAGAAACTGTAAACCAAAAATCTTAGTTGCACAAAACTTTTTCAATTTTTTTCAATTTCTTCTCTTCTTAATTGTCCCAGCATCCTTTTCTTCCTGACTGTCCGCCCTTTCAAAAGCCCCAAAATCATTATTTATGCATATGATTTTTTTTTTCAAAAATGCAGAAAAATCATTATTTAAGATTTAGTTTTTCTTTTAATATCAAGTTTTCATAAATATTTCGACTTCATGGTCATGCCGCTGAATATTCTGAATGTGCAAAACTAATCATGTCTTTA
This sequence comes from Girardinus metallicus, assembly GCA_903067095.1. Classification (NCBI taxonomy): domain Eukaryota; kingdom Metazoa; phylum Chordata; class Actinopteri; order Cyprinodontiformes; family Poeciliidae; genus Girardinus; species Girardinus metallicus. The sequence continues at coordinate 17,034 of CAEGAE010010849.1, forward strand.
AATAATAACACTTATTTTTTAATATTATTTGAAGAAAATCGTGGGTGGGGCCCTGTTTAAATTCATCATGTCTCAACCAGATAAGGTTGTAAGCTGACCTGGGTACATGCATGTTCACAAGACACATTCCTTTTCTCAAAATCACCAAACCACGAAGCTTCTCTTTAACCACCTGACCTTTCCACCTAGAAGTTGTACTTTGTCACATGTGTGGAGTTTTTCAATACAATTTGGTGACTACTTATTCAAAACTTTGAGTGGCGTTACCCCCACAACATCCCCAAAGGACAGATCAGTAGACATACGCAGTCAAGCAGGCGAACACCTGCATCCCCGGGGTTTCTCAGACTGCAGACTCTCTCATCTGTGAAAACAAGGCTTACTCCCAACACAGACCAAATATCACTCCCACCAATGCAAAACACCGTGTTTCGCAACCCCTCTGTCAACACTGTGACACAATTATCAAGGGATTCTCTGCCTTTGTGTGAGCTGCTGCTATTCATTTACAGTTCTTACAAGCCTTCCGAAAATATAGCCGTCTTGCTGGCCGTCACTGTGTGTTAATGGGAAATACCCTCTGCAATTTTCAGACCATTCAGTATCAAGCTGCCGGTGAAAGGGGGACGCAAGTGCATGAATTGATAATCCAAGACAAAATAATAACATAGAGGAAAACTGGTTTGGAGCGAATAAAACAAAGCGTACTTTTGTCAGATGTTGACTCTGCTCACGGCAGCAATAAGATGAAGAGGTTGCAAACCAGCATAAACCAAACAACTCAGAAAAATAAAAAGCTCTCCTCTCCCTGCTAGAGATTTCGACGTTGAAAGTTTTTCAAGTTTCATGCCTCTGGTAAAGCACAGAAGACTACTAGAACGTATATGGCAATTGTCTTTCCATCTTTCCTTTAGCACATTAGCTAAAAATCACCTCAAGCGCACGTAAAACCACTTTTGCAAAACCGAGGACGTTATTTAGACATCTCTAAAGCGCTAACTACAAATAATATGTGAAGGAGGTAAATATGAGAAAATAAATGCTTCTGAATAATCTACAGAGAATCCAAGTTGGCCTAGCAGGAGGAAAAGCACCAAATGTGCTTAGTGGGTACTCTTGTAGCTTCCAGTGATGAGAGCTCTGAGCTGCTGTAAGAGGATCTGTGCAGGCTGCATGTCAGCGCCCCAGACTGTACAGTATTGTGCTCTAATGAGGGGTGTCTCGAGCGGGCTCTCTCACACACATTCCAGCCAGAAAAAAAAAAAACTCTCCTCCAGTGCCAAACAAACCCAACTGTGGACAGCTCGACACGGCCAAGAACGCAGCACGTGACAGTGAATACCAACACACCTACATACGCATACATGCTCATTGTACCTACACGTTTTGTCAATTACCATAACTCGACGGTTAATGTAAAATTCCAATCACTTACTCATCGCGGATACGTGGGAGACGGTTAAGAAGCAATATTGAGACATTTGTTCTCATGTGGACTCGCAATAACTTTCAGAAACCTTCCATATTGCAGTTCAGCACGTTTAATGAGATGATCAGACCCACCGACACAACGTCATGAGAGCTGTGACGTACCCTTCACTGCCCAGGCTCTGAGGGGGCTGTTCTCGTCGATGATGTGGTAGAACGTCAGGGGTATGATGAGGAAGGGGCTGTCGCTGGATGTGTCCACCTGGAAGGGCACGTTGCGCTGGTCCAGCCGCACCGTTTCACCCTCTTTGGTCAGAGACGTTTGAAGCAACTTCCCCGTCACCTGGGAGCCAAGATGTAGTCAGTAACTGCAGCCAAAGAAGTTGAAAAGACATCTTGTAACTAGACGGCTCCCGTTTTTATATTTACATTGGCCCTCAAGTAATGGCTCTAGAATAAAGCATTAACAATTAGTAGTCACGACATGGGCTCGCTGTAGCTCAGAGAATACACTTTAAAATACTGATGTTAGTTTGTAAATCACTGAACGGTTTAGCACCACAACACATTAAAGATCTGCTGTTGTTGTATCAACCTTCCAGATCTCTCAGGTCTTCTGGTTCTGTTCTGCTCTGCATCCCCAGAACCAGAACCAAACAAGGAGAAGCAGAATTCAGCTTCTACGCACCACACATCTTCCTGAAAACTGCAAAACAGCTGAAACACTGAGTTCCTTTAAATCTAGACTAAACACCCAACTGTTTAGAGTTGCTTTTGAAACCTAATCATGAAACACTAATCAATCATGTGATGTGCAAAATGTAATGTTGTTGACTTTGTGTTCTATGACTTTGTATGTCTGTGTTTTTATGATGTAAAGCACTTTGAAATGCCTTGTTGCTGAAATAAAATTTGACTGATTGATTGATACATTTCTGCTTCAGACCAACAAGCAAACAGACAAGAAATATACAGAAACTGTGCAGTTTTTACTTCATTATGGAAATCTTTTCAAACTGTTGTAAAACAGAGTCATCATAATCAATCATAGGAAACCAGAAGATGCCTAAATGCTGCATAGCACATCTACAAAAAAAAACCCACTTCCACCCCATCATTTGAACTCTCAGTTCCTCATTTTAAACTCTCCGGAACATTCCAACTCTGAACAGATTTATGATCTAAGACGGTCTCAAGCGGGCCTCTTGGGGAGTGAAACTGATTTTCATTTCAGGCCTCATCAAGATCGACTGGTTGTGGCAGAATATATTGATGAAACTACCCGTTTTAGTTTTCTCTAAGTTTGATTAGGACTTCTTAAAACGTAGCAATGTTTAACATCTTCTCACATTGGTTTAATAAACTGAATGGATTTTGACTGCTAAAATAATATTTAAGCATACAAATATTATCTTAAAGTTCAACATGGCCCCCTTGACTCTAGAGGGCCACATTAGTAGTTATGACGAACAGGGTTTGACCCAACGATGGGAGTGTTTGAGGTTGACAAATGTGATCTGGTATTGTTCTCTAACCAGAACTATGACGGCGTTTGGTTTCCCAAAGTCCACCATTGGAGGGACTGAGGTTAAACATTTCCGAAACATCTTCAGGGCGTCTCTGAATGCTTGACTGCAAAATTTTAGATTGTGGCAAAAGCGGAAGACCTAATTCTAAATCTAACCATTGGAGGTTTGTGCATGCGTAAAAGATTTAGGAAACTCAGAATTTCCATCACAGATAATAAGGGGAACACTTTGTTTTTAATGCAGCCAACAACATCCTACATTCATCCCACAATCTGACTAATCTCATGATGCGATCTTAGTCTGATGTGAGGGGGCTTATAAGGGCTTTTAGGGGGATCCCAGAACACCAACACACTTTCACACTGTGCATCGGTGGCTTTGTTGTTCATCTCTTCTTCTATTTTTAAAATGTTTTTGTTTTGTTTTATTTTGTTTTGTTTCATTTGGAGGGTGGGGGTGGGTTTGTTCTAAATCAAACCTAACATCCATAGAAGTAGTTAAAGCTCTAACATTGTTTTAATACCATTATTTAAATTTACATTAACTATAATTAACTATATCAACTTCTTAAATCATTGCACATTTACTGCAAACATGATTTCCCTCATGACTAAAGCTTCACTGGCAAAGAAAACGGTACAAAGAGGAATTTGCACTCATGACAGTAAAGATTGTGACAAAAGAGTACTTAGTGAAAATTTGAGAAGTTTGATCAAAATTCGTCCAAAACAAAAAAACTGTTTAATAGATATTCCCAGAATCGTGTCTCGAAGCAGTTCAGGAATCAGCACTACGTTTGACGTAGCGTAAAAGTATCTGCAGAGGCTGCTGTGTGCTGTTAGCTTAATGCAAGTCAATATTTTTCAAAGTGATACATTACCTGACATCCTAACAGCAGGCTTTTGCGCATGTTGGCCACCCGGATCATCAGGCAGGGCCGACCTTCGTGAAACGACACCACAGCATGTTGACTGAACTTCACCGTCTCGCCTCTCTTCTTGGGACGAGCAACCTGACGGAGGACACGAAGAAATCTGAGATTAGGATGGATTCTCGTTGCTAAAATGTTTGATGAAAAATATTGCACTTCGGTCATTAAAAGCGTAATGTTTTCATTCTGAGAACATGAGAGAGTAAAAGTAAATAGATTCAAACAAAAACAACAGCGGAAACATTTTTTTTTCTTTTCAGACAGGACTGATAATAATCCGCAACCAAAAACTGCGATACTGATAACTGACACTGATAACTTTTCATGCTGACGGCTCAGTATAATAATTATTCTGGCGCGCTGGAGTCTGCTTCTAATAGATCAGAAGGATAACAGCACCCCACATGCAAGGTTTCTGCATAAGCTACTCAAATACGAAGATATGGAAGAGAAAAGACTTGTGCAGTAAATGAACAACAGCTAAAAATATATGCAGCGTTTGCTAAAACTGTATGCATATTACGTGACATTTATGGCGTACAACTTAACTGAGAAACAAACATGTTAGAAGTAACAAAGATGCTGCGATAACTTTGTTGCATTTGTCGGCGCAGCCTAAGATAAAACTGTGATAAAGCTCCCTTTGATTTTATTTCACCTTTCTGTTTTTTAGTAGAACTCTGTCGTCATCCAACACCTAGCCCACTTTAGGTGACCTCACAGATTTTCTGACACATGAAATATTGCACTTCGGTCATTAAAAGCGTAATGTTCAAACTGGAAGACTCTCGCCACACCCGTACCAAATCAGCGCTTCCCTCTCATCTCCCTGGACCTATCAGCACTGGACCACGCCTTGTCATGGCCAATCATCGACCGAGCTCCAGTTGATAAGGACCTTCACCCATGGTTTCCTCCGCTTGCCGGGGCCTGAACGCCAAAGAACTTTAACATTTACTTGTCAATAAACTTTATTTAATCGCCTTCTTTCTCTGTCTGAGTCTCTCCAGATTGAATTAGTTTTGGGTTTTGACTAGAACATTGTAGCCATAATGCTGCCATCACCGTCTTTCACTGTGAGATATAGACCAGAAACTGCTTAAGACCGCTAAACAATTAATTGGCTATACCAACATTTTTCCAGTTACATTTATTGTTCTATTCAAAAATTAAAAAAAAAAATTATTTTTTTTTACTTTTGCGAGAAAGGTCCCAGTGATGAAAATCTCCATCACCATGGTGATGACCAGCTGAACAATGAGGAGGACTATTGCTACGGGGCACTCCTCTGTGATGCACCGGAAGCCATAGCCAATCGTGGTCTGCGACTCCAGGGAGAAGAGGAAGGCTCCTGTCAACGTCTTCACCTCCATCACGCACGGCGTGTGATTGGACGGTGGGTCGAACTCTGAAGGCAGGAAACAAGGAGCAGAAGATCAATCTGGAGCATGCCCAAATACCAAAGAAGAGTTTACTGCCTTTGTCTGTGTTGAACAAAACAATTTTAAGAACACCTGCATGCGTATTTGACTTTACCGCCTGCTTTAACGACTTCGATGTGCATGATATCAGTAAATTTAGGACTGTTGCGTCTGCATGAATGCAACTCCCAAGTGTCAAGCATGGCTGCGTGAGTGTCGTGATGCGTACCGAGCAGGTCTCCATGCACAAGGGCCACCAGGTACCAAAGCACCCCGAACAGGAACCACGTCCCAGCAAAAGTAGCAGAGAAAAAGAAGAACTTGTAGCGCCACTGCATGTCCAGGAACGTCGTCCAGAGGTCGCGCAGGTACAGGGCCCCTCTGCCGCTGACGTGCTCAATGCGGACGTTGCTCCGGCCATCTTTGGAGAGTACTCTGCGTCTCCTGCGGAGCGCGTTTGGCCCTCCTGTTTCTCCCCCGCCGGCAGCAGGAGCCCCACTTCCCCCCGTGGAGCTCAGCAGGGGCTTGCTGATGTCCGTCTGCGTCTGGGAATGGCACACTTTCTGCGGGGAGGAGCCTTCGGAGGACGGAGGAGTGGCTGAAGTCATGGCTGTCACTGGACAGACAGAGGGAATACGACGTGTTAAAGAAGGAAAAAAATGTGGAAAATGGGCTTAAAGTGAGCAGTGAAGGAGGATGGTGTGGAAAAGACTGCAGAGGTATGTTGAGAACAATGAAGTTGAACAACAGGGGAGTCCAAGTAAAAAGGTTAAAGGTAGCCAGTGTAAAAAAAAAAAAAGGAAGAAAAGTACCCCGTTTGAATGGGGAGATGACCTAGTGGAACATTTAATTTGAAAAATAGAACAGAAGAAAGGGATCAGACGTACATTTCAGGATGACAGTGTTGTGGTCCGCCATTCAAAGCTCTTCTTTTCTCTTCCTGCCTTCTCAAAAGAAAAGCTTTTACTATGCCAGGTACTCTATCTGTGAAAAATCATGCTAATTTACTCATGTTGCACAAAAATAACTAAATCAAGTAGAGGAGATCCTGTTACTGTTAAAATAAATGTCACACTTCCCCACCTGCACACTGGTATTTTGGGATTCAAACAAAGACAATCTACTCAATCAAAACTAAAATTAAAGTTCAAAATATACTTGAAACTAGCTGGTTGGTTGATTGATGTATGTCACTCTTTCTAGGGTGTGTTCAATTTTTTTACTAAAGATGTCATAATATGTTTCCAAGTTTTGAGCTGTTTACTGGTCAGGGCATTTACAAATGATATACATGACAAACTCCTTGTAAATGTTTGTGTACAGCTCGTGAACAGGAGACTTGCAGCCATAATTTGCCGACTTGATTTTTGAGTTTTATTCTTTGTTGTGTTCAACTTGCAAACTTTATCATCGACCTTGCACATTCTTTCTTGGTCTAACAAGTTAAGGTTTCCTAAACAGAGTTATTTACAATTTACAATAAATTGAGACTATTGAGTGTTGGACATTTCCGGTAGAAATAAAGTACAAAGCTCATGAGGCAGGCTAATTATTTAGTTTTTTGTAGGTCATGTCTTCAAACAATTAATTCAAACTTCACTGAAATTTGTTCTGCAAATGAAAATGATCAATGACCACAAGAGTGCTGACATGCTAGCTTTGGCCTAGCATTCAGCCAACTTTTCCACATGAAGACTACATCAGCAGTCTGAGATCTTATTACCAAACATTATTTATTACTAAGCTTCTCTAACGCTCATAGTCGACTCTTGCCGCTACTTTTTATATATCTGTCATGTTCGTCCAAACTTGATATTGTCATCACTGCGCTGGAGATGCCTGTTCTGCCCTGAAATATGAGTCTCATGTCTGGCTGACCTAAAACTATGCCATCGTCACTTGTACGCTGAAAATGATGACACGCCGTGATGACACCCCGAAGCCCTGGTGTATTGCAAAGTATCAATAGTTTATTAAGTGAGTGAGAGATCCCTCACCCCTGGGTGCCACGAACGCTTATCGCCGCTTGACTTTCCCTTTGTCAGCTTTTAAAAATCTTACTTCTCATCTGGACTACAGTTTGTCTTTCTCCACATCATCCTTTTATTTTTTTTTTCCTTCTCTTTCTACCCATTCTTCGCTCATTGTTTGGCCAAGCTGCGCGCCTTTCAGAGAAATTGTCTTTGCTTTCTGGAGCAAATAAAACAAAACCCAAAACAGCACAGCCAAAACAAAAGCCTAAAAACCAGAGCGATCTGATACACACTGTCCTTTCCTGTCCTGTTTGACCCTTGTCCCGCCTCCCTCCGTGTTGGAGCTCACACAGAGTGAATGAATAGAGAGCTGTGTTGAGCTCTGTGCTATGAATACTAAGATGTGAAAGGGGCAAGAAGGGATAGGGGAGGCGTGGTCAGGAGCACGGGCATGTGATTGGATTTGGGCCACACCAGCTGAACTCTGAACCCGACAATGCTCCTGCCTACACATACAGTAAACATATGTACATGTAGACCATTTGAGCAGCTATAACGTGTACAATGCCGTTTAGCGTCCCAAGGGTTGCTTACTTTGCAGAGATAAAACCTCTAACCTTACATACAATTCCAAAACAAATTCCAAAAAATATATACAATACTTCCAAAAGTATTAACTTTTAAAAGTATTAACATTCAGAGTTAAAAATCCACAAGGTTTAATAGCATGCCGAGCCCACTCTTTGCATGTCTGATAGCTTCACATCATCTGGGGCAGCTTTTAAGGAGTGTGTTTATTGACCATTTGACCATTCTTCATTAGTGAGGACAGACATTGATGTTGGGAGAAACGACTTTTCCAATAGTATCCATTCTAATTGGGGTGGAAGTCAGGACTGTCACTTTCTTCGCCACTATACTTGCTTGACCCTGGAGATGTTAAAATTGTTCAAAATGTATTTGCATGTTGACTCATTAAGAGTTACTTTATTTTTTTTTTTACTGGAAATAATCCACTGCAACAAGCTCCTGAAAAACAATCCATCTTCATAATGGCAGGTCACCATTCTCTCGTCACTCCAGAGAACACGTCTCCGCTGCTCTAGACTATTGTCGTAGTGTGCTGTTGAACTAACGTAAAAGAAATTAAGTTTGGAGGCCTGTTGTCAAAATTTGTGGATTAACACCAGCCCCGTTTAGTCCGCTTCAATCGAACCCTTCTTCGTTTGGGTCGGTGTGAATCCACAATAAAACTCTGATGTGGACCAAAACAAACTCTGGTCCATCCAGGAACACTGGTTTTGTTTTGGTTGAAGTGAACTCTGATGCGGCTTGAATGGCAAGCAGACCGAAGACTGCTCTAAAAGCAGGAAACACACTCAGGGCATTGTGGGTAAAAAACAACCTAAACAAATGCAAGAGTCTAGTGCTAGTGGGAGAAATTTCTCGTCTTTTTTTACCAAATACAAAAGAGAAATCTGAAATCTGATGCTACTCCATTTTTGTTTACATTTTGCAAAGAGGGAAGCTGAGCTCAGTGTCTTCTTCTGAGGTTTTTGAGTCGATTCCTTCAGTAGTTCTTGGTGCAGCGCCACCACAGGTGAGGAGGCGAACAGGATATTGCAACTTTGGCCCCCAATTGAACCGAGTCTACTGGACTATCAGGTGTGAAAACACTAGTTTAGCTACCTATTCATGGCCTACTTCAAGTTCATCTTTTGTGACATTTTTCTGTCTTTATCTTGGTTTATTTTAACCAGTGCATTAGTTTCATATGCTGCCACATATTAGTCCATTTCCTCTAAATCAAATCAAATCAAATCAAATTTTATTTGTATAGCACATTTCAGCAACAAGGCATTTCTACTGTGTGAAAACTCCCCAATTTAAATACTCCTTGATTCTGTCACTCCATTGTCAGATCCTCTGTTGCCCTCAACCTGCTGCCACCAATCCTGTATCTTGAGTTTTGTTATTAAAATTATAATTAATTTAATTCTAAATTAAATTAATTATTACAGCTTTATCCTTGCCTGACGTGCTCTTCGGTATTCCTCATGCTTGCTCACAAAAGCTTGAGGACAATTCAATTCTGTTGGCAGCTGAAATGAATATATTTTTTTATATTTTCATTTATAAAAAATATTAAAAATTGCCATTTTCTCCACCTCGCAGGTATGCAATATTTTATTGCTCTATAGCATAAAATGCATTGAATAATGAAACTTATGTGCAATCTGTTTATGTATCCCACAGACACAGTGACACACTCTATCTCACCACTGACTCTGAGCCTGTGGTGTCACATTTCATTGCCCTGAGCTTCCCTGTGGTTTATTTTTCAACATGTAAAGTGATGACCCATATTGCCTCTTAATAACTGGATCACCCAACCAGGCAATTGTTAGGTTCCTGTTGTATAATAGGAAACGGAAAGCAATTAAATAACCCTCATGACCTTCATGTTGGTATTTCTGGGGATAATAAATATTAACCATTTAAATTATTTGCACTTAAATCCAGCAACAATATTAACTTTTTTTTAAAAAAAAAAGGATTTTGATTATACTTTAATAGTAGATGTTGGTTTCTTCAACTGTTATTCTCATCCATCACGTGCAGCGTACTGTAGGGAAAATAAAACTAACACAGCCGTCTGGGATTCAACTCTCAGCCCACCAATTCAAAACAAAATATATTTGTATATTTTAAGTTACGAACTTTAACCAGTGTGTTGGACCAAGAATTTATGTTTAAATCCAAGCTCAGCTAGCTTAGCTACAGCAGCTACACTAATGTCCAACTAGCCGAGCCTCTACTACATCATTAACACGTCACTATCAATGAAATGTGGATTTTTAACTGTTTTATTCAGGAAAATGTTCACATTTTACATAATTTTTCTGTTCATGAAATCGATTTTAAATACCGATTGAAATTCATTGAATTTATTTAAGCTGTTATTGTGATATCATTTCAGTGAAAAAAGGTTTGATTATGATCTACGTAGATAAAACGTATGCAAACTGTAAAACTGACCTGTGGTCTAAGGTGAGCGCAGAACATACGCTGCAGATATTAATTTGCTCCCAACTGCTTTGTTGTTCTGTGCTGGTATATTTTCAGTGAATGTCACTTTTTACTTAATCATTGATCTTTGAAAAACAGGATTTACTGGTAAATATTGACATGCAACACTGATAAATGTAACCTCCTTAACAGTGACTCTTGTCTTTTCATTACCTTTTGTGGATACGGATGTAGGTTAGAGAGCAACTTAAAGCATATTGTTAAATTTGCATCTTACAGAAATGAACTTAATATAGGTTTATGCATCTCTTAGTATTTAAAGGGTGACAGAGGAGTAATAAATGTAGAGGGCAAAATCACAGCAGCCCTGTTTAGTGTGATTCAATAGAATGCCTAGAAAGATTGGTTCGTTTGCGCTTTTTTTTCGGTTCGGTTGAAATGAACTCTGGTTCGGTTCAAATGCATACGTGAACACCGAGTGGAACCGAAGACAGCTACGAGAGCAGGAAGTAGACGGTAGCGCCGGGCATTCTGGGTAAATATAACCAAAATAAATGCAGGAGTCTTACCGCTAGAGAGAAAAATGGTTTGAGGTCTTTCGCCAAAGACAAAAGAGAAATCCTACAACTTCTAAAATCTGATGCAACTCCACCATTTTTTTTATTACTTTTGTCTGAAAAAGGAAGTTGCGCTGATGTCTTCTTCTGAGGTTTTCATGTCGTTTCCTTCAGTAGTTCTCGGTGCAGCGCCACCACAGGTGAGAGAGATAACAGGTTTACATCTTTTTACACAGAGCAGTGTTGGGAGAGAACCGCACCAGCCGAAAACGTAACAAATGTTTACAACTTTGCTCCCCAATCGGACTGAGTCTACCGTGCTACCAAGTCTGAAAACACCCTTAAAAGGTCGGTGACATTGGAAAAAAAAGCAAAACTATATGCTTCGGGGGGTTTCTGCAGCCAACATAGAACTTTATGCTTTTTCTGCTGCTGTGACTTTGACAAATTTCCACAATCGCTCGAAACTTTTTTTTTTTTCACCCCCAGAGAATGACAACAGTCAAGGTTGTGATCTCTTCCGCCCCGTCCGGCCCATGCAGCCCTCGTCTTCCCTCTGTCCCGTGTGCACAAGAATCCTTTGTTTTCGACGAGATGAAAGGGACAAAAGCCACTATTGAAAAATACGACAAGCTGGGCGAGTAAGTGAAAGAGAGCAAGTTAGACGGGGAAAAGGAGACCAGAACCGAGCGCCGGAGTGTTTGCTGGTGTATTTGATCCTGTGTGAGCATGCAGTGCTTTACATGCAGAGACACAGAAGAATTAGTGCAGAGGGAAGATTTGAGAGAGAGAGAAACACAGCGCCAGGTGACAAAACAGGGGGGGAAAAAGAGCGGGAAAGATGGTGAAAGATATGTGGAGTGAAGGTAGGGGTGACAAAAGCTTGACATTAGTATTCCAGAGGAGAAAGTAAATCCCTTCCACTCTGTCTAGCGTCCGCACCCCTGCAGCCAGTGCACGGCTCTGAAAGGAACTCCAGCTGAATGGCTTGGACAAGTGTCCCGCACCACAGCAGCCTCTGTGGCCGGGCTGAATGGACGGCCCCAAACATTAACGCACGCGGTGCCAAGATGGCATCTGGTGGGCCAACTCAAGACAACGGAGAGACAAACTTCATTCAGTCCAGCCGAGCCGCAACAAATGAGCTGCTGTCGAGTCAGGAGCGCTTTATTTTCGAGAAAATGATTAAAGGCGGTCTGATTGGGACAGAATGTCTTCTTTTGACGTCGATTTGCACGTCGAAGCGCTCTGTGGCCGAAACGCAAATCTGCAGACAACAGCGAGTTTCCCCACAGATAAATGTCACACTGCTCCCATGAACTAATATGCTTGCAAATGTATTTTCACCAATGTGATTGTTTGACATTTACCACAATCTTCAATGCATTTTATGAGGATTTCGTGCGATAGATCAACACAAATGACTTCATGTAATCGTGAAGGAGTAAAACCAGGACTTGGATTTCTACAAGCGTTACAAATTCAACACTGAAAAATGCGGCTCGCTTTTTTTTTTTTTCCCTTTTTTTTTCTCTTTTTACTATTCTGATAAATCATAGTAAAGTCCAGTTCAGCGAACTGCCTTGTAGTAAAGAGACCAACCTTGTCTCAGCTGTTCTGTGAACTGTGGTGAACTGTAAATCACCATCCTCACTATTCCTGTGCAGGACTTTTGATATTATTCATCAAAGAACACCAGGATTTCATGAGCTTTCAGATGTCATAATGAGACTTACACGCTACTGTTTTACTGTAATAAAAGGGCCCTCTAGTTTCTGGTGGTGTTCCTTGTTGGAGAGGAGTCTGTGCAAAACTTTGCCATTTTAAGTCGCGAGCACTTAGTTACTTGACACGTTAAATATGATGACACTATAAATTGCTTTAAACAGATGATATGAAGCTTTGTTTTTTTCTTTGTCATGTTCATGAGGGGTCTGCAAAGTTTTATTTTGGAATTAACTGACAGTAACACATTTTGTCTGGGTTATACATATGTGACTGTATTTTTTTTGAAAGCTTTTAGTTTTAGGCTTATTATTTCTTTTTCTTTATGTCACAAAAACTGAACGTGATTGTGAATTGTCATGATGTCATATTTTTAATATACTCCACTGCTGGACAAGGCAGACAAGAAAAGTTGTGATTGTGTCTCATTATGCCGGTGCTGCCAATATAAAGGGAAATGTGTTTTTTTTTTCTGCTATTGAGGCATAATTGAATAGGTTTAACACAAGGAAGGTGCATAGGTAAGCATGACTGATTGTAGAAGCTTTGTAGAATTAACACTGAATTAGGCACATAACATAGAGTTTTATTAGCTATTGTTATAGAAGCCAGTTAAAAACAAGTCCTAGAAAAACAATGCATTCTAAAGTGTTAAAAGTATATTCTCTATATGCAGTGAAAGGCTTAGCTCCATGATCCAGTTGCTCTATAAATTCAGTTCAAGTGCAGTCATCTATTTACATGTTTCAGCTGTGCAGCTCAGTTCGCCCCTCAAGTATAAATACGAGCGATGCCACATTTAATTTCTCTGTCCAGCGTGCTCCGTAGGATTTTTATAGGCAGCTTTGGCATGCTTTGCACTCTGGAGAACCTTCTCACAGCCATTTGCCAGATATCAGGGATTTTGTTACATTTCATCTGCCTAACACCTCAAACTAAAACATTTTTTAGCCTTAACCCTCATTTTTATATATCTGGAGGATGTGTTGTTAACTGTAAATTAGCTGTCGAGACTTTAGCCCCAAATTGGGTTGTTCGTCCCGTTAAAAGACACGGGAACCTGCTTGAACAGTACTAATGTCATGGCTTTGTCGGAATGCAGAACCTGCCTTCACGCATCTGAAAATTTGGAGTAAATTATACTTCAACTGCCACCGTGAACCTACATGTCTTTACATAGTAGAAACAAGATAACTAATGACATTGTTATAACATGAAAATAAAGTTCATCTTGGTTTACTACTGTCTGTTTTGGTCTTTGTGTGTTTATACAATGAGCTTTACCGGGCCAATGATGGTGTTGAAAGAGGCATAAATATTCCACGTTAAAAACATTTCGCGTAAATTGAAGGTGTTAAGGAAACTTGTGAGCTGTTAGTCATGCGTGCACAAACGTGACCTGTATGAAACTGTCAAGATGAAAAGTCCTGTGTGCAATTTGCTAAAACCCAGAGAGGGAAGTTGAGACATGTGAACGACGACCCAAGTTGTTTTGTTTGACCTATATGCAAAACACTTTGGGTAGCAGAACATCAACACCTTCTTGGTGACAGACGGTGGTGGCAACGTGATGCGAGCGAAACGAAGGGCAGGAATACCTGTTGGCACCTTCAAAATACTTGGGACTGCTGCAGAATTTCACCTCTCAGTGGGAGGATGACACTAAACATGCAATAATTTCATTGTGCACTTTGGTGATGACATGTCTAAATAAAATCTTTAACTCAAGGTTCTCCACCGAAGTTCCTGATAACTTTGACTAATATGGAACTGAAATTATTTAAATGTTTTGCTTCTTTTTTTGTCTCAACAAAATGTACTTCTCATTTTAAATGTTTCCTTTGCTACCGAATAAAAGAAATGCCATTGTGGCTCTTAAACTTTACCATAAAGCAAATATTTTTTTATTGGCAGTCTTTTTAAAACCTGGTGTATTTTTTTCAGTGTTCTTCAGTTCTATATATTTTTGTATTTAAGTACAAATAAAAACTATTTGAATAGTAAAGATTAAAATCCCCTGGCCAGCTCAAGGCATATTCATGTCAGAACGGCCTAATCAAAGTCCTCACTGAAATCCAATTGAGAACCAATGGCGAGACTTCAAAACTGCCAGCCAGTCTAAGCTCTATTTTGAAACACAAATTTCTCCAAGGAAAACTGGTAAAAATCCTAATTACAATGAAAGTCTTTTTACGCATATTGACTGAGAGAGCGGACTATGTATTTTTTTATGCTTTTATTTGTGCAGTTTTGCTGCTTGTGTTGTTTTAACGCATAAAACCCACTGAAGTTTGTAGTTGGAAAAAAAATATATGCAAGTGAATACTTTTGCATATCCCGCAAGAACCTTTATTTGAAGTGTCTTTAGTTTTTATAACTCAGGGGGCCTTTAAAACGTTTCTTACCCGGGGGTGTCTGTTTGTAGAGGGCCGCTGATTGCCTTTTACCGACGCACACTGGGGTACATTTGATTAATAAATTCGCATGCGCGGCTTTTACGGGGGCAGAACTACACATTACTTAAAAATGGAAATATTTGTATATAAATCAATTCTCTTGAGAAACAAAGCGGTGCTTCTTAGAAATGATTCGGACAGGATATAAAATTACCTATTATTATTATTATCAAGCGTAAACATGTTGAAGAGCACCGCCATCCGGGAGTCGCGGCGCCTAATATGGAGCACACCCTGAGCGAACGTAGCTGAAAGTCAGCATCGCTGCCACTCCTCCTGTAGGAAGGGCGCAGCCCGCAGAGAGCTAGCTGCCTAGCTGTACTCGGCAAAAACGATGGCTGTTAACCTCAGCAAAAATGGCCCTGCGTTAACAGCTGCCTATAAAGAAGTAGTGGATGAAAAATCCGACACGAACTGGTAAGTTGCGCCACCTTTTAAACGGCGCTAGCGCCTCACAAGAGGGCGGGTTAGCTTACAATGTTTGCTAGCTTTGAGTGTGTCGTCAAATAAGTTGCATTGGATTTGATAAACTTACATGGTAACTTGATTTCTATGAGTATTTTGCCTGCCGGAATTTATGATAATAACAACCTCAATATAAATTAGAGTTCTTCTCATGGGAAGAATTATCATGCTGAGAACTGGCAGTGATGTTTAAGGTTTGGAATATGCTAACCCTAATACCTGGTAATCAGAGAAGTGTGTAATTTTAGTCAGATGTTATTTCATGTATATTTTTAGCACTTGTTAAATGATCTAATGAGGTATATGAGGTAAGAATTTCACCTGTTTCACCCACTTCCTGGCGAGATAGAGGCTAAACATGACTGAATACGTGAGAGGCAAATGCAGAGACTTCCTCTTTCAGATAACAAACCTCACAGCGCTGACACTGCCTCTAGATAGAAACCTGTTGATGACGGCTGCGGTGTTTAACATTGACCTGAATTACTTAATCCAAAGGGGTAAATTGCTCTGGGAATCCTTTATAGCTCTAAATATATGTTCTGAACGTTTCCCTGTGTTCATTTTTTGATCTTTTTGCAGCCCTCTTTCACTTATTCAGTAACTCTAGTTATTTTTTTTTTCTTCCCGTGGTGTTTTGCAGACTGGGTGAAATAAAAGGAGAATAGGGATCTGACTTTGCTTTGACTACTTTCGGAGAGAGCTGCTTTCTGATTCTAACAAGAAGTAGCTTTCACTTTGCAAATAGGAAGGAAGTGCATTTTCAGTGTTTGTCTTTGGTTAAAACTAGAAACTTCACTGATCTGGCTTCCCCTCTCCGATACCGATTTCTGATTTTCTTTGACCCTTCCGCTTCCCCCCCACCACCCACCTTATGGACTATGTCACTTTAAAAAAGAAAAGTGTGACCCATGTGCTTTGAAAACAATTTTAAATCCAACAGAAAATGTATTAATTTATAAGATTATCCCATTGAAGTGGTTACTTTAGTATATACTAAGTAAGCTGTTGGTTGATGCACATGTACATTTAGTGGAAGATTTTAGTGTAGATTCATATTTGTGAAAAGTATTTAAAATGATATTGTTTGAATGCTGTGAGTGACCCAGTCTGTGTCACTGATGCATTTCTAGTTAAAGCTTGGCAGATACTTCTGTCATCTGCGTTTCATTTCTCTGCTTCAGTTCAATCTGCAACATGTAAAACACACAAAGAGCTCAAGAATAGTTAGATTCACCAAGCCAATAAAATTATATGAAACCTTTAATCAAGACAAAGGCCAGCAGCCTAGAAGGATTACTAACATGTCTGTTTCTAAAGAGGATTAATGCTGCAGCAGCCGTATTTACTCAAGTCTGCTTCCCTTAAAGATCTTGTTTGAAGAGGGGCTTAAGTGTCATGAATGCTTACAATGGGTTAATGAGTGATAAAACGCTGTACGTCCTTGTGTTTTCCACAGGGCCTTGTTCACGTACGAGGGAAACAGCAACGACATTCGCCTGGTAGAAAAAGGAGGTAAATAACCCGGTTGTTGTTGCAGTTATCAAATGCGTGTAGGAATGTCTCTGTCAGCATGCAGTCGTGGTGCTTGAATCTGAGCACAAAAGAACTGCTGGTCTTTGCTTTCTAAAGCCCAACATTTCCAAGAGGGGGGGGGGGGGGGGAAATGTCCACAGTTACACAACAAACCACAAGAAGCCATTGAATTCTTCCACAATGTTTGTGTATCAGATGGAGGCCTGGAGGAGCTGGTCGAGGAGCTCAACAGTGGAAAAGTGATGTACGCTTTCTGCCGGGTCCAGGATCCCAATTCCGGTCTGCCTAAATATGTTCTCATCAACTGGGTCAGTGCTGCGTGGTTCTGTCCTGCATTTAATTACACGCGACGTAGTCGCCACTTGTTAAACGCTTCAATAACGGTTTACGTTTCAGACTGGAGAAGGTGTAAAAGATGCCAGGAAGGGAATATGTGCAAACCACGTCAGCGCCATGGCCAATTTCCTCAAGGTGAATGCTTGTGGCTACTCGAAATGTGCATCTTTTTCAGTTTTTTTACAGTGAAGAAATGATTTTAATAACGGTGTGACGGGTAGTGTGGAAGGAAAAATTATGTATTTATCTATTGGCTTAACTTTTTTCACCTTGCCGTTGCTGCAAAATGTCAGAAAAGGCACGTAGTTTCTCAGCAACTGTGCTGAGAGTTGCTGAGAAAGTTGCCATCACAGGATTGGCAAAAACGTTTTTGAATCTTAATTATTTGAAAGTTTCCACTTCTTAACGTCTGGGTATTTAGTAATCACATGTCTCGATTATGATTATGATTCTACCTAATGACACTAAACAAAAAGGGCAACATTGTCCTCCTTTTTATCACTGCAGCCAGTTCTTATGGTAGAAGTGAGTTAGCCTCAAGGTTATGCAATATTAGCTCTGTTTAATTCGTAGTTCTGCTGCTGGAAGTTGTAGTCTTCGAAAAGATTATGGTAGTAAACAATTCGGGGCTTTGGAAAAGCCCTAGAACATTTTCACATTAACTTAACTATAATCCTTCATATACTTTAAGCGATAGATCAACACAATTTAACACACACTTTTTGAAGTTCAAGGAAATGATTCATGGTTTTCAAAATATTTTTGCAAATCTTCGGAGGTACGTCTTGGCTATTTTGCCTGTGGCGACAGAAATGTTTGCTTGTTTTTCTATGCAAAATACTAGAGATGTACCGATCAATCGGGTCTGAAAATAGGTATTGGTCAAAATTGAAGTTGGTCAGGCTTTTTAATGATCAGTGATCGGCCAGAAAACTGCAATCGGTGCACCCCAACCTAATACCTCAATCTCATCATCATGTCTTGCCACAGATTGTCAGTTGGATTGAACTGCTTTGGCCATGGTCTTTCAGAAAGGGACTACTTTCTGTTTGATTTGCATGTCGGCTGCTGGTTGCAACATTTTCATTTACCACCCAGTAAATGTACCACTGGGTGGTTGTGCGCTGAAGGAGCGTTATCTTTTTCTTTCCCGCGGTTTCAGGGGGCCCATGTCACCATCAATGCCAGAGCAGATGAGGATGTGGAGCCTGAGGCGATCATGCAGAAGGTGGCCAAAGCTTCAGGAGCCAACTACAGCTTCCACAAAGAAGCCTCCAACCGCTTTCAGGACAGCGGCCCCCAGGGGCCCGTGGTATGCTCCTTCCCCAACATCATAAGTCGTACAAAGATCTTAACACTTAGACATTTTTATCATTACACACTGTAGACTTAGAACATGAAATATATCTGTATATTTTACTTTAAAGTTGCAGTATGTAACTTTTATAAAAGATGGGGGGGGGGGTTTCTTGCTTTTTTCACATATCTAATAAAATGGTCACTATGTCGTGAAAGTATACGATGAGACAGATAATCTGTGAGTCAGACGGGTCTCAGTACTGTCAGTCATGCTTGTGTACGCACTGCTCACACCCTCTGTTTGCTCTCTGGCCGTAACGGAGCCTGTCACGAATGCTCAGGCTAGTTAGCGTAGCCACCGATGTCGGCAGATGAGCAGTTCTTCTGGAACGGTAAATTGTGTCTCTGCCGTTTGCACATTTAGCAGCGCGTACACAAAAGTGACAGACGGCACTAATGCATTCCTCCTGGCTCTGATTGGTTGCATTGACACCTAGAGGGTTTGGAGGAGTTTGATATTTTTATTTATTTTTTCACATATTATCTTCCTCATGCTGTCATAAAATAGTGACAGTTTGAATAAATATGTAAAAAATAAACCCTGCTTTTATAAAAGTTACATACTGCAGCTTTAATGAATCTAAAAGAGCTAAAACATAGAGGCAAGGTGCTCTGGTGTCTGGTTTAACTAACACTTTGTATCACCATGGATTTTATGTATCTGTTTTATGCTTACACAGTTTTTGTGCATGTTTTTGTCTTCCCTCAGGGTTCAGTGTACCAGAAAACCAACGCCATGTCAGAAATAAGGAAGACCAATAAAGACAACTTCTGGGCACAGGCAGAGGTACATCAGTTGTAGAACCGTTTCCATGGAGATCTGTGGAGGTTCACTCTGACCTCAGATGGTGATTTCATCAACTGAACATCAGTCTTGTGCAGATTCTGCTTGCACACTGAATCTGCTTGGTTTGGCACCATGGAAACCTTTTGTGTAGAGAAAAAAAAAATGTCTAAGTTCCTATCTTGGTCTAAAAGGAAGTGCTAAATATTTTGAACTATATTGAATCTCCTATAGGTTTTTGAGGTTGAAGTTGTTTATGGTAGTGATAAGACTCTCTCTTTCTGTTTTTAATGGTGTAGAATTTCAAACGAATTCTGATGTGTTGGGTTTTTAGAAAGAAGAGGAGAGACGTCGCCAGGAGGACCGTCGCAAGGCTGAGGAGGAGCGTCAAAAGCTGGAGAGGGAGAGGAAAGACCGAGAGACCAAAGAGGCAGCGCAGAGGGATAAAAGGGATAAGGAGAGATCTTCTCAAATCGATCAACAAAAGTAGGTAGCATGTGCTCTGGTTCTGACTTGTTCATGACAGCATTTTTTAACAGGATCATCCTGTTTTTTTTTTCTTTTTGTTTGTTTTTCATGGCAGGAAGTATCAGCAGCAGTTGGACGCCGAGAGCAAAGAGCAGGAAAAGCAACGCTGGGTGAGTGTCTGACTCTGACAGCCAACCAAATGCTTTTCAGCTCTTCAGTCTGCTGACTGGGATGAACAACAGATTCTTATTTAAGTGGAGTTGCTTTACTATAAAACACTGTTTTGGTAGCTGAAGAGTGCTGGGCATTTTCCTGCTTCGCCATTTCGTACCCGTGTTGTTGTGGTTTGGGTTGTTCAGTAAAAAAATAGCACCGCCTCCTGCAGGATGTTTTGGACATTGACAGTGGAAATCTTTGCCCTCGCCTTGACAATAAATTATTTAGTAATGAAAGTAAACTTTCTTTAAAAAGGGACTATGTGCAGCTCAAACATAAATGTCACCATTTGTTGGATTATGGCATAAGCTAATTGTCATCTGCAGTCTGTTGGCAGGTTACAAAAAAATGGATCTACAATACAATAAAAGAAAAGAAAATATAACGCTACAAGTGACTTCTAGTCACACTGCACAGACAAACACACACATACAGACTTGATCACTGGCACACACTTTCAGTTATTGATTTACATAGCTGATCAGTTTACGATTAAAACAATTTATGGTGTTTTACTGATAGTCTGCTATCAAACATGTGTTTGTGTGACTCCAATAAATAGGAATCAAGGTCAAAACCAGTGGAGAAGCTGTGTGATGCCAAGTTTTCTGAAAATTATCTTAATTTCTTTCTTTTTACCTTTTTTTATTTTTTATTTTTTATTAGAAATTAGAACTGGTTTGAACCATTTGACTTACTCTGTTGATTTGTAGGTCAATCTTTAAAAAATACAATTTGTTAAAACACTATTTTTAAGCTTAAGAAAAATCCAGTGAAAACACAGGAATAATCTCGGCATTGCCTCGTGCAGCAACCTCTGATACAGATGTTTCTTCGGAACATCTGTATTGCCCAAGAAATTTCTGATCCATGCTTCACCAGTTATTATATTTATTTATTTCTACAAAAAGGAAAACTGATACCATTTTAAGCGTGTGGATTGCTAAATAATCAATGGATGCGAAAAGGTAATTGTGGGTAAAGTGTGGTGGTGCCATTTGGCGAAGGGGCGGAATGACCCAGAGATGTTGATGCGCACATGTTGTGAAAGTCGTGCCAAATTTAATATCAACACCATCAGGAGGAGCAGCAGCAGAACGATGCAGCTCAGAGGAAAGCGGTCAGGAGAGTTGACTCTGTGGAGAAAGCCAACGTGAGTTTTCCTTCCCAAAAAACGCCGTCTCTCCCGAAGCACCTTTCCCTCGGATCCTACTCTCTTTAAGCTTCACATCTTTAAAGCTCTATTTCCTTTTTCCAGTTTAGATCTGCAGCACAAATTTCTAAAACCAAATCTTTACTAATAACCTTTTCTTTATCGCCTACAAATGAATCTTTATCTTAGGGGTGTTGTCGTATTTCTCTATGGTTTTTTGTTTTTTCTTTTTCTCCTCTATAGGAGGCGGCTTCTCTGATCTCTCAGCGCGCCGTGAACCCCCGCGAAATGTTCAAGCAGCGGGAGCGAGGAATGACTCCCAGCGACTCAGACGCTCCCTCTGCTGCCCCTGACAGCCCTCAGCCAGGTATTGCCCCAGCAGAAGCAGTAACGGCTTGCTTTATTTGCCCCAGCCAACCTTGCATCAGCGTAACACTTTCTTGACTTGCTGTCAGGGAGTGGAAGGTGCGACTGTAATCGCCGCCTCTATACATACTCGAAGCTTTTCATGAGACTGTCTAGTTGCCTCATGATCATACTTAACTCTGTCTCTGTAACCATGTCTCTTCCTCCGCTGAGTCTGCCTCCTCCTTGTCTTCTCTCTCATCCATTTGTGGACCCGTGTTTTTGGGGGGTGTGTTTGTTTCGTTTGCTCAGGGCGACTTCGAAGCCCTTTTCTGTCTAAGCAAGCGTACGAATCTGAGCGAGCCGGCTCACCTCTGCGCCAAGCTTCTCCTTCTCCTGTGCCAGCTGCTGTTGTCTGTGCCACAGGTCTGAGCTTAACACACACACACACACACGCCTACACACACACGCAAACATATACATATTGACAGGAAGACTGAAAAACACCGGCATCTAAACCCAAGTCATATCAAAAGTAATTGTAGCAAAACAAAAAGTGATAGGAAGTCTGAGATGTTACTCACACCCACGACTTCTTGATTGATTTATTACTTAGAATCAACTTCCTGAGTAAAATATTTCCAAAAAATGGCTTTCATCGAAAATAACACTTGGCTGATTCACACATTAAAATGTGAAAGTGTGGGATTTGTATTCAGCCCCCTTTTACTCTGATGACACAAAATAACGTCCAGGACAACCAGTAAATTTGTATGTCACCATATTAGTAAATACAGTTCACCTACAGTCCAGAGATGTGGGGAAATTTAAAGCTATAAATCAATACGTGTTAGAGCTTCGTTCGGTCCATCTTCTGAAAATGCAAACAGACGAGGTTGTCAACCTAAGCTGACGGGTGAGGCAAGGATGACATTACTCAGAGAAGCAGCCAGGATTTCCATGGCTACTCTGGTGTAAAAGGCCCAGACCCCAATCTGCAGCAAGACTGCTCTCCATCCATTCTGTCAGAACTTCAGATTTCTGCAAAGAATGGGGAGAAATATTTGCACCAGATGTACAAATCTATTAGTCATACTCTGAAAGCTATTACAGTGAAATGCGTTTCTGCAAAGTATTGAGTCATATGGGCTGAATACAGCAGCACACCACACCTTTCAGATTTTTCAAAGGTTCTTCTCGATATGAGAATATGCTGCTTTGACACATCAGTGTTGGAAATAAGACCGTGTTACAGCTTAAAGTGGCAAATGACTGGTGTAATGCATGTTCTGGCTTTTCATTCGTCATATTTGTCATCTTCTCCACATTTCTCATGATGTTAATTTTCATTCTTCGTCACGCTTTACGCTCAGCTCACCCTGTGGACTCCATATGTTTAGTTTTTTTTTGTTTTTTTTGTTGTTACCTAATTGTCTTTTCGCAACAAAAACGTAACGAACGCTCAAAGTGGGTCCGGTGGCGGCATTGAACCTGTGTGGACTTGTGAATGTGCTCCATTGTCTACATGCATGTCTGTGCTTGTGTTTTGGGTGCTAAAGAACCGGATTTGAATGATGAGCAAGCCACATTTGAGAAAGATGAGCAGGAGCAGGAAACTCCTCCCCAGGAACAGAGGAAAGGTGGAGTTCATTTCATTTCCCATCACCTTAAGCCATCATTGATCAGTTTTCCAAACCCTGCCATTTATTTAAACCAGCAAAAAAAAAAAAAAAAAGCTATCTTTGTTTACTTTGAGTAGCTTTTTTTTTTTTTTTTTCTGTTTGGTTGTTTGTGCTGCCACCTGCTGGCAGGTGACAGTACCTTATCGCACAGTCATACCTCATTTTTATGTTTTTGTATTTCATTTTTTTTTCCCAGAAGAGGCACCAGCTGCTAACTCGTATGTTGAAGAACCACCTTATGAAGAGCCTGCCCAGGTTGGTGTTCTCATCTCTGCAGCAAGACACTTCTACCATAAGACGTACCTGAATCTGCTCCACGAGTTAATGTCGTTTCCCTTGCAGGTCGATGAGAGTAACTCTTATGAAATGACTGTAGAGGAGACGTCAGACAGAGGAATTTGTGCCAGAGCATTATATGACTATCAGGCTGGTGAGTTGCCACAATGCATTATAAAAGGATGGATTATGTCTGTGCTGGTTGCTACTGACTGTCACTTAAACGGCCTTTTAGGGTGGAAATAAAAGAGCAACTTCCACAACAATTTTTTGAGATGTTTACAAAAAAATGTAAAAGTAAATGCTCTCATTTAAAACAGAAAAGCAACACGTATTCCTCCTGCTACTAACGTAATATGACATTGATTATTACAGTCATAATAATGTTGTCTCTAATATCAATATATATATTTTTTGCAAGACTATGAAATAAGCTTGCTAAATATAATTGTAGTTCTCAAGTAAAGTATACTATCTTTTCATTCTTCTGCTTTGTAGAGTCATAGAAGCAAAACAAGCTGACATTAGCTAGCTAGCTAGCACTGTTCGGTTCAGCTTATTGTCTTCACATCATTACAGACAACGGTTGTAGTTTACTAAGTTGACATTTAAAACGGTGTTGCCTTAGTAATGTTTAATGACGCCTCTTTAGTTTTGTTAAATATAAAACAGTCTTTCATTTTCTCTCTCAAGCTAAATATGTCAGCAGTTTTAGTCAACCGCATTCAAAGATTTTTAGCCACAAGCCTATTGTTGCATCAGTTTATTACTGTTTGCACCAAACTCAAATGTATTTTAATACAAACACAGACAAAATGCAAGGATGAGTTATTAAAGCAAGTACTGCTGGGGTGCTGGGAATGCATGCAGAAAAACTTCAGTGTCATCTTAGCATCTAGTCATCTCTAATTTGCCTATTAATGTTCTCCTTTTAGCAGCAGCAGCATTGTTTATAAGCTGGTGGTTATTTAGGTTGGGGAGCTATTACTCGATCTCCACTGTCTCAGGTCAAGCAGCAGAAGTCGTGCAACAAACTCAGAAATGCCACTGGGCTAGTTTTTCTTGCCAACATAAGTGTTTATTCATATTTCTGAGGCTTGCGATTTAAAATAGCTTAAAAATATTTAGAAATTATGGTTACAGCCAATCTTTAAAGAACTGTGACACTCATAACAATAATTGTATATCTTTTGCATTTACATATAAAAGGAATACAAAGAACTAAACTTAAAAAAAAAAAAGAAAGAAGTGATACTCATAGTGGTTTAACCACAGAGCTTCAGTTCTAAAACATCAGACCCTTTTCCCAAAAAGGATGTTTCCACTGACTTTATATGAAGCTCCTTGTGTCAAATCTTTACCACACTCTGCTGCTCTATTTTAAGACTCCGTTACCAATTAGTGGCTGTGAAAAAAAAACCTAGGTAATAGTTGTGTGATATTATTAAGCTGTGCATATACACTTCATGTAAACTACAAAAGTACAACTCAGGCCAGTTGTGTTCGAACTCTGCCAAGTGGAACAAAATCCCAAAGTTTAGATGCTTGCAGGATACAATTTAATAATTAGTTTTCCCCAAATATTGCAAAATTATAATTGTTTTTGTTTTAGTTATTTTTTTCTTGTTACCAATTAACAAAGTACTCAAATTTCTCAAAAAAAAAAAAATATATATATCTGCATGTCACTTCATGGGATCCCAACTATCAAGAGTTTTAATACAAACATAGACAAAATGCAAGGATGCATTTAGTAACCTGACAAACTTCAACTCAATCTAATGGATCAGAACTGACAAAAAAAAAATATCATGTACATCATCAAAACAGTTTACAAGTATAATATTTTCTATAAACTGTTTTGATGGTGTACATGTTTTTTTTTTTTTGTTTGTTTGCTTTTTTTTTTTTTGTCAGTTCTTGTCGATTAGGATGAGGAAAATGTTTTTTTATTTTGTCAAGTCTAAAACTCTTAATAGACGGGGGTCTGACTACTAAGACCCCCTTTCAAATTCTTTTCAAATTAAAAGCTATATTGCTAATAAAATATAAACTGTCTTAGAACCCAACATCGTAAAATCAAATATTTTAAAGTATGAGACGATGTTTTCCTAATAATCTTATGTTGTACATGATTATTTGCTGTGGCAAGACCCCCCACAATGTGCCACAGAAGATGATCAATAGACAGGCCATTTTAAGTGGGGTCGTCTCTTTGAAACAAATTTGGATCAAATTCAGACAGCCAACTTGTGGGTTTTTATAAAACCGCTGGGCTCAGCTTGACGTTGTACTATTTGCTGATAAACGTTGCTGAATGCTGAGCTACGCCCGTTCTCAAAAAGAGAAACATGGTAGCGTTTACTGTATGTACAAAGAACTAAATTATCGTGGCAATGATTAACAATCACATGAAAATGCTTACATTTGCAAACCTCCACATAGTGTGATGGAGATTCTTCCTTTTGCTGTTTGACGCATCGAAAACCATTAATGTAGCATGGCTTAAAGGAAAAAAGGTGTGGGGAAATAATCTGGCCAATTATGTGTTTAAGACTAAGTACCGTTTAGAATAAATAAATGTGATTTATGTGTGGCTGGTTATCAGTGATGGAGCTGGTAAATCAGAGGAGAACTGATGACTACTGAAATGCTGCCAGATGTTAGAAAATGAATGTGCGTCACAAGTGATTAATGCGCTTCATGGTGACTAACGGGCTCTCTGACTTGTTTACCCAGAGCTTCATTCTCTCACCACAGCTTAAGAAATCAACAATTTCTGTGCCAAATTTTTTTTTTATTTATTTATTTTCTTTAAATTGCATTTCGTGGTTGACATTTATTAGGAACGGAGAACATAAATTACAGACCAAGTCTTTGGTGTGAATTTCTCTGAGGGATGTTGCAAGTGTAACAATTTTATCTTGAGCGCCCTCCTAAGGTTTCCGTTCAGCCTTTTGCATTAGTGTGTGATTCTCAATCTGAGGGGGAAAAAAACAACGGGTTCAGTTTGAAATGGCATTTAAAGCAAAAAAAAAAAAAAAAAAAATGTAGAAGATCATCTAATCGCTTTAACGTGAAAGAAGAAATCATCCTCATTTTTTTTTTTCCTGGAATTAAAGACTGTTTTTACAATATTTGCTTGTAATTAATGGACTGTTACAGTACAGGATGCTTAGCACAGCCAGGAAAAACTCTGGTCTCTACTGTACTCTACAATATTACCTTAAAAGCCTACAAACCATTTTTTTTATGTCTGATTTTTAAAGTATGATATTTACAAGAGACTCCATTATGTTTTACTGCTTCATCTTTTGCAAACAGAGGCTGAGTTGGAAAACTGCTGGGAAGGACAGCAGCTTTTATTACTAACACATTTAGCTGTTTTTAATGTAATCATGTTTCTGAGAAGTGAAGGGCACATTTATTTTCTCAAAGATTGGGTGACCACACTTTTTCATCACTTCTCCTTTCAGTTGCATGTTCTAGGTATCTGGGAGGTGAAGAGACAATAGCTGCATGTTATTAGAGGGCAAAAAACAAGTTGATTTTTTTTTCTCTTTTTTTTTCTTTTAGTTGATAATGTTGTTGAGCAGCATATTTTGCACCAAACCCCATAGTTATTGTCCAGCACGAATGCAGCTTGTAATGTGGGTGCTGGTGACTCATACCATGTGCTTACCAATGTCCCCCATATCGTTAGACATCTCTGATCTCTGCTGATTACACGCAGCACTTACGGCCCGTAAAACCACAGCTTTACGTCTGCTCATGCTGACGCGCCGCTCCTCTGCTCTTTCAGCCGACGACACCGAGATCTCGTTCGACCCGGACGAAATCATCACCGGCATCGAGATGATCGACGAGGGCTGGTGGCGGGGATACGGTCCGGACGGTCACTTCGGGATGTTCCCGGCCAATTACGTGGAGCTGATGTAGCCCGGCGGATCATCGGCGTCGGTCTCTTCTTCTGAGGTCTTTTGCTGTTCAAAAAAAAAAAAAAAAGAACCGGCAAAGTCAGTCCTCACACACTCTAGATCAGGCTGAAAATGAACAAAGCGAGCATCCCCAGACCAATGAGCATGGTAAATGTGGGCCAGGTGTTTTTTTTGTTTTTGTTTTTTTTAATCTTAGAGCGCAGTTCTGTTTAAATAGTTGATACTGTAAGCAGCTGATGGCGTAGTTTATGGATTTTTGAAGACCCATAGACCCACCCTAAAGCTCCCTCGTCCCTCCTCTGCCCCCTGAGAAAAGAAGTGTATTTATTTGTCAGTGTGATGCAGTACATGAGTCTTAATGTCAGCTGTGAGCATCAGTAACACCACTTCCAGTTCACATTCCTTAAAAAGTGGCTTCGTTTTGATTTCAGGTATATTTGATGTATTTGTAGCAAATGTTCCTTCCCGTTTCAGGAGAAAAGATGACGGTACCACAAACGGCCTAATTATTTCCGCCTTGTTTTTTGCCTTCTTATACCGGCAGACTGAATTATCCTTTTCTTTTTTTTTTTTCTTAAAAGTGTTTGAACCTCTATCCTGTGTTGTTTTTTTTTTTTTCGGGTTGATTTTTATTCTGACAGTGGAGGAAGTGAATATTTAAACCAACAGGTGATGCTTGCTGTGCTCTGGGTTGTTTTCATTCGGGGCAGCGCATAGAACGGTCACGTTCCTGACTTTAAACTGTGAGTAAACGGCAATTTTCATTTCAAGTCCTTCCTCATTTTTGGCCGCAAAATTTCAGCATGTGTAACTTTTCAGGGAAAAGCTGGAGAAGAACATAAAAGTCAGCGTTTATTTTTGTTTTAATGGATCCTCAACGGGCTGAAGTTGATTTTGAGTGCACGACAGATAGTAGTGTGCCATGATAAAGGGTTGAACGTGCAATGGTTGGCGTCCTTTTAATCATTTCATTGGGCTTTACAGCAGACTTTATGCAACTTCATTTTGTTATTAATCATGCAAAAAAAAAAAATTGATTATCATACATAGAAAAGGGCATTGTGTTGATGCTTTGTTCATGTTTTTTTTTTTCACTGTCTACTGTAATGCAGAGATTCTTGATAATAAAAGAAGTAACCAAGTTCTGCTACTTTTGTTTGTATTCATACAATCTAGATCAGGTAAAAAAGAAAAACGGAGGTTGAAATATAGAAAACTAAAGGGATTTTCAGAGGTTTAACAGGAACTCAAATGTATGCACAGTCTGAGTATTTTCTCTACCGTCCGTTTCCTGGAATGAGGTAACACTTGGGGAATTCACCTCTAAACGCTTAGGTTTCAATTTCACGTGAAAATAAGATTCTACCTATCTGCTTTTGCATCTGCCAGTTAAATAGCGCAGATAAAGAAAATAAAATATACAGCCAAGGAGTAACAATTTGCCTTATGTCCACCAAAACGGCTCCCGCTCGTTCCCCGCCCTGCGGAGTGCATCCCGCTTCTCTCTGGTGCGGAAGGTTTTTGTTTTCCTTCCGTGACCCTTTAAGGTCGTCGTTAATCTCAAGCTCCCAGCTTGAATCTTTTCCGCCAATGTAAACTGTTAGCTCAAAATAAATCAGCTTGGTGTAGTTTCAGAATAAAATTCCACTCAAGCGCGCACCTACACGATTTAGAAACGAACAACAAACAGAAACATCACCTCCCACTGCTGTGTTCTTGTCTGCGTTAAATTATCCACAGATGCAAACCAAATTCTGAAGATGCAATCTTTTAACCCTGTTCACAACCCAAGACTGGAAGACTCATGTCCTAGTTAAAACCCTTTTTTTTTTTTTTTTTTTTTTTTTTTTTTTTTTTTTTTTTTTTCGGTCGTTCCCAGTAAACTGTGTACACTTTCGGTTGGAAACAAGCTTTGCTTTTTTAAAATC
>CAEGAE010010851.1:0-15331 GCA_903067095.1 Girardinus metallicus
CGGAAGAGGCGGGGCATCATTTGGAGATCAGATCGCGCATGCGTTGATACGACAATGACGTCAGCTTCATGCTGGATATTGGAGCTCCACGGTAAGCGGTGTTTAGCTCAAGGCTAATCCGATTTATGAACGCTAATTTCGGCCAGCCGTTCGCTCCCGCTCCCTCCTCAAGCGCTCGGCGGTTCACTTAGGGCTTATTCAAGCGTTAGAGCTGGAGTAAGCGGCCTTAGAACCGGCAGTAGAGCCAGCGTTAGAGCCGGAGTTAGCGGCCTTAGCACCGGCGTTAGAGCCGGAGAACGCGGCCTTAGGACCGGAATAAGGCCTAAGTGAACCTCCGAAGACGGAGCAGTAGAGAACGGCTGGCCGAAACTAGCTTTCATAAATCGGATCAACCTTGAGATAAACGCCGGTAACACCGGCGTCAGAGCTATAAGTGAACCTCCGAGCGCTTGAGGAGGAAGCGGAGCTAACGCCGGAGTAAGGCGTTAGAGCCGGCTCTAACGCCGCTAACTCCAACTCTAACGCTGGAATAAGCCCTAAATGAACCTCCGAGCGCTTGAGGAGGAAGCGGAGCTAACGCCGGAGTAAGGCGTTAGAGCCAGCTCTAACGCCGGTTCTAAGGCCGCTAACTCCAACTCTAACGCTGGAATAAGCCCTAAATGAACCTCCGAGCGCTTGAGGAGGGAGCGGGAGCGAACGGCTGGCCGAAATTAGCGTTCATAAATCGGATTAGCCTTGAGCTAAACGCCGCTGACAACGTGGAGCTCCAGTATCCAGCATGAAGCTGACGTCATTGTCGTATCAACGCATGCGCGATCTGATCTCCAAACGATGCCCCGCCTATTCTGTGACATCACTCTCAAATACAAACATTGAGTCCATCTCACACATACAAAAGGTGAGTCTATATTTTATTAGTTTATATGTGCAATCTTAATCTTTTATGTCTGCATGTGAGAAAAATTGCATGTGTG
This sequence comes from Girardinus metallicus, assembly GCA_903067095.1. Taxonomy (NCBI): domain Eukaryota; kingdom Metazoa; phylum Chordata; class Actinopteri; order Cyprinodontiformes; family Poeciliidae; genus Girardinus; species Girardinus metallicus. The sequence continues at coordinate 975 of CAEGAE010010851.1, forward strand.
TGTGACATTTTAATAGTATATATGTGCAATTTTTATATTTTCTGTGTGTGTGAGTTTTTAGTAGTGGGTGAGAGACAAAACATAGTTCTTGTCCTAAACGGCCCCTCTTATTTGACATCTGCATTCGTCACACAGAAACATCTACCAGCTCTGTAACGTCATGAGGCTCTTTGCCACCATTTGTTGCGACCAGGATGATATGAAATTTATTTTCCGGTATTTTCAGTAAAGCTACGCATCTAAAGCCGCCCGCAGTGTTCAGTCTATCAGTTTATCTGTATCAATGATCCCGCCGGACTCCAGGCATCGCTGCCGTCATTTTAAGATGCTCATTGGTCCCCTGGAAAAAGACAAAAACCTGAACATTATCATGACTCAATAAAATCCTCCCAAGCCGAACTTGAAAACTGGACGTTATGCTGATAACACTTAGCTTTCGTCAACAACTCAGGCGGAAGTGAGAGAGCAAATAAAGTTCCGGCCGGAACACGGTGCGCTAAATAATAACACATAACATAACGAGGCTTCGAGGCAGAGCAGTTTTCCTCAAGGAATTTGTACCTCGAATCACTCGAGGAATAGTTTCAGCCCTAGTTCATTTTACTCAAACATATAACAAAAGAAAAGCAAAATAAGAGAAACTGATCATTTTAAGTGGTCTTTTAATTTTCCCAGAGTTGTATATACTATTGGTCCTTCAACCTCAACTGGATGCAAAAACTTCCTTCAATGAAATTCAAGTGCATAACCTGAAATTTTAATCTTTACACAGACGGATAATCAAAATACGTTGAAGTCAAAAATGCGTAATAAGCAGTTCTACAGCGATATAAAATTAGAAACATTATTCTGAAGAACAGTAAGCAGTTCTTCTATGAATAGAGCAGAGCAGTAGCTTGAAGACAGTAAAATACAGAGGCTAACCTGATGGTTCTCTGTGTCTCCTGTCAGGCCAGGGTTCTCGGTGGGAATAATGCGGGCCGTGTGAGCCAGAGTAGGGATATTTATTCCAATGACCGTGGTCTTAAAATGGCAGAAACAGGAAGTTGGGGTTAGCACAACAATACACAAGAATTCATTGTGTCTTTGTCACTTCAATGAGGATTTTCTAGGTCAGTTTAGAACATAAACAGCAAACATCAAATAGCTTCCCATTTAAATCACAGAGAGGTTTTATCGATGTGTTAGACCTGAATTGAGGGTTACCTGTGTGGTAGTGAGGCCGTGGATGTCGGGGGGGAGAGTAAGGCCTCCCGTGAGGCCGGTGCATGAAGGGCTCTCTGCGGTATTTGCCATGAGGGGAAGTTGGAGAGCGAGAGTGGGACCGAGGTGCAGAACCGAACGGGGAACGGCTGCCATATCGCCAGCTCCGACTGGAAAAAAAAAACACCAGAAACCTCACTGATAAAAGAGCCAACTTAAAGCTTAAAGACGTAAAGGCCTCGCCTATTGGGGTTAGATTCAGGCAGACTCAATACAAGATAAATTGTCTCAACAATCTGAGAGATTATACAACCATTTTTTGCATAAAAACTGAAGACGGAAACTCAGTCAAAACAGGAATATTCCCTAAATTCAACTAAGTTTTATGATATTCCACCTGATCATGCAGACTGGAGTTGATACTTGTACACCGAGAAACTGCAGGAAGAACAGCCAGCCTGTCTGTTTATGAAGGCATCTGAGCAACACAATAAAATCTGAGAAGGTTCAATCACAGCAAAGAATCTGCAAACTTAAAAGGTTTGCATTAGGACAAGCGCGAGTAAAACCTACATTTAAGTCAGTTTTCGTCTAATTATCCTGTCAAGAACTTTCGTATCTAACATCCTAACTGAGGCCTGTCTAAGATAAACTTTAAGATAAAGTTAATGTGTTCTTTGTAACTTCTCTTAGCAGTGAAGGCTTGACATTGTGGTGATTTTCCTTGGTCTTTGATCCTTGGAGTCCAAATACTTTAAAAAGGTTTTTAGATCAGGAATGGGTATTTCTATTGTGAAAAATTTCATACCGTGTTAAGAATTTAGATTTATGCAAAGATGTTTGGAAACATCAAAAACTGGCTGTATCATCAGGAGTGTTGTTTTTACACTTTTCTCTACTACTGGGTCCATAAGAGGGTAAAAAAACATAACAAAAATTATTAAATGCAGTTACTGATAAGAATAACACCTTTTATGCCCATTTTAAAGTGGAAATGTTTATAAGGGCGATATTTTAGGTTTGTGGGCCTTTGACGTCAAAACTGAAGAGCGTTTCAAATGCTTCGTCACTTTTAATCTTATAATAAATTTCTCAAAACAACAAGATAAAATCTTACACCAATATTCCCCAAACCTATTTTATATGTTGTCTTATCTGCAATAACATTTGTTTTTCTTTTTAATCTGCATCTTTAGTTTACTAGCCTGGCACAATATGCCATCCAACTGTTCATATACGGTTGTATTATCATGATTTATGTTCTGTCGTGGATTATTTATTCCATCCTGATAAGTAAAGCCATAGGACAGAAAGAGGCTGGCCGTCCTGTTTACCTTTATTCTACCTGTTTTGGTCTAGATAAGTGACAGAGTGACCCCAACGGGCTTCATGTGCTTTGGAAGCTCAACTAACCTTGGTAGATTTGGTTTCCAGTCAGGGTACCTTCAAACAAACACACACAGGATGTGTTACTCAGGAGGTTGTGGAATAAATTCAAACAAAGATGCAGACTGAGAATGAATAAAAAACACTTAAGCTTTAAAGCTGCTTGAATAATAATCACAAATACTGTTAGAACTGATCTAATGCTTGTTGCTACTGTGTGCTGATATTGAAGATGTGCTACAGGTACAAAGCGATCAGCAACATGCTGAAATGTCCTCACTTGTTGCGCAGGTCTCTGCAGGCGGCTGTGTGATCAACAGTGTTAATATGGTCAAACCAGTCCTGGAGTTGAAAAAACAAGGCAGATAAGAACATGGCCGTCACAGAAACAGAGGGGAAAAAAACAGCCAACAGAGTCAAATGAACGAAGGCCGATGTTGCATCGTCTTTACCGAACCCGACATGTTTCCAGCACATCTCCGTCAGGTTCTAACAGGAGATCCCGTCCACAGACAGACAAACTTAACTTTGATCATGTCCATGTCCACTTATCTCTTTATTTCCTGCAGCAAAGTTTAACAGTCTGTTTTCCACCTCAGCTTAGAATGAGTGTTATTTGTCATCAATGTGAAAAACAATTATTTGTGTGCAACATTTCAGGCCTGCAATCGACAAGAATCACAGAAAATCAATCAATCTGATTGACGACCAAATAAGTCAGATTTCTGAACATTTAGCTTTTCCTCTGGTCCGGTTGGCTGGGGTGAACATGCACACTACTCACAAAAAGTTGGGAATGTTTGACTTCCTGATCAGATATCAGATTGATAACCTTTACACCTCAGCTTAAGCAGGCCTTTTCCAGAGTCTAATCTTACTTTATTTATTATATTACATGCTGTCCCATTAAGTGTTTGACCCACTAGACCTTCTGGTTGTAGTTAAAGCATTCCTGTTCTTCATGCTGTAACATTTTGAAGCCATTGGTTGAAGCAGATGCAAACAGGAATCGTTAATGATGATTAAACTTTACGAAAAGTCGGAAGCTTCAGCATAAAATAAGTCAACTCGTCAAGACGAGTCACTGTCAAAAAGTGATTTATGCTCAAAAACACAAGTTAGAGATATTTGTAACTTTTGAGATGGAGATACTACAATTACACTACATTTCTAAATGAATCCTTTGCTTTTATGATGTAACATCACTCTAGCATGAACTGTTTATGGTTCTCTGAAACCTCCCCCGAAAGCCAAATATCCCCGACTTTCTGTGAGTAGTGTAGCTTACAAAACTATTCTCTTCTCATATTGACAACAATTAAGCCAACATTGTAAGCCATCTATTCTTTGGCCAGTGTTTATATGATACATTATATAAAAATGTAGAGGGTATAAATCACTAACCAAAACAAAATGCATTAATTACATTTGAAAAGCTATAGTTAGTTTTGGAGCTGGGTTTGCGCTGGGTACTCATGAGCAGTCATTTTATCTGCTGTAGACAGCAGTCACAGTGATTTCCTGCTGGGTAAAACTAAATAGCATTCCTTTTCATTTATTAACTAGAAACATTTATTACCATTACCTGGCTGAAAATATTAACCTGTTCCTGCAGAAAAGGTTAGTGCGTTTCACTTTCACTACAATATTTGAAGTTATTTTAGGAAAAAACAACAGAACTGCCATTCTGGAGACACAGTGCTGGTAATCAGGGGTCATTACAATACTAAGTAACTGTATGAGATGAAAATGCTCAAAAAATGTGGTAGGTCAAGGTTGTAAAGTGTTGGTTGGACTCCTTTCAGATGTTTAAAATCTATTAGTAGCCTTATGACGCCATTAGAAATCTCCCATGATTCTCTAAACTTACACTGCTTTCATTGCTGTCTACTGGAGGTAAGATACTGACTACTCATAATCATTCAACACAACCCAGCTATATATACAATTTTTTTAATGTTTTCGAATAATTCAGATAATTAATTTGACTACTGACAATTCCTCTATAAATTCCCATTTAGTTTTTGTAAGACAGCAAAGCGATTCTCCAAAATTATGACATGCAATAGTCGAACAAATGTTTTTTCATGAATATCTTGTTCCACCCTATTCAAAAGGAAAACAAAACATTAACTATTTTGTAATTTTCTACATGTATGAGCATATTAAAGACAGACAAAGCCACATAAAACATATGTGGCTTTACACACCACCTGTAATCAGAATCTGAAAACATAATTTTGGAATATAAAAATTCATCTTTCTTCTTTTCCTAGTCACCATCTGTCCTGGCCACATTCACATGATGTGTTAAGAACTTCTTTACCAAAGAAAACGCATATGTCTAAAATGCTACGTCCTTAAAATGCCAACAAGAACTGAATTCCCAGCTTCTAAATAGTAACGGTGGAAAATTGCAGCACACCAGACCTGTCAAACCCTGGAATAAGTTGCATTTTTACCTTACCTTTTTAGTACAAATGAGGTCAACAGATATCCTTTCTACCACTAAAACAGTCATTACTTTTTGCCTCAAGGGAGCTTAAGACCGCTACATCATCATATTTATCATACTGACCATGGGGAAGCCTGGTTTGCTTCATTTAAAAACAGAAATCAACTAAAGCAATCCTGGGGAAACGGAAAACATTTTACCATTCAAGGACCATTTTTCTGCCTTGTCTTGCCGTTTTAGGTCATCTATTTATTGGCCTCCGAGTTAAAAAAAAAGGTGAGCATTACAGAAAAGAAATTGCAAGAAGAGAAATAGAGGTTTAGTAGCAGAACCCATCCCGTCTTTCTGCAGATGTATCATAGCAGACTCAAAGTCTATTTTATAATTCAAGGATACCTCATCCCATCTGCCAACATTTATTTTAAGGTCTAGAGAGAGAAAATGTATCATAAGTCCAAGTTTCCGGTATGCCAAGGTAATAGAACGACTACTTTCTTAGAGACGTTTCACCTCCTCTCGTCCAAATTACTTCTTCAGTTCTGAACATGGCTTATAAATTGTAGAAAGAACAATCACACCACTAGGGTTGTTGTGGTCATTTAATGGGCTGTTAAATTCACAAACTGGTCCGTTAAGGCCGTGCCAGTCAATTACCACCCTTTATTCAGTTTTATGTCTGGGTCATTATGACCTAACGAGCCAAAAACGTCGCTAACGAGACGTTTTGGTCAATGTGAATGGCTGTTATTAATCAACCCCCAATCTAGCTCCAAATTATTTACATACTTAAGGAAACTAAAGAAGGAAACTTAAGAAAAGCACATAAGGTATTGCAAAATGTCTTCATGAAACGACTGTAAAAAAAACAAAAAAATCAAACTGATTTTAGTGTTTTAAAGGAATATTCTGGACATTAGTATGATGACATGTTAGCACTCACCTTTTCCTGGTCACACTGAATGTGACACAGGGAGCAGGTATGGGGAAACACCTTTGGAGACACCGCTGCGAAATCGCTTATCATGGTAGGCGTAGGCAACTTCTTGCTACTGCCATGCCTTGAAGCAGATGAAGAAGAGGGAGAACGTCTTGACGAATCCTCACTCCTGGTTTCAGATGGCGGCCGCTGTTTAGATTCCATTTGTCGGTAGTCTCTGTCTAAATTACGAGTTTTAGGCAGTGGTGCAAATTCTCTCGCTGGTGATCGGCTGTTCTTGCGCTTTTCGCAGCTAGTCTTGCGATAGTCCCTGTCTCCATGTTTGATTGGCTCCTTGTGCTCTACACGAACTTGACGTCTTTCAGTTTTGTCCACCTTTGACACTGATGAGGAAGTTGCAGTTGGAAGCATTTTAACAGTCCTTTCACTAGAAAGCTGCTCCCTTTTAAAAGTCTCTCGGGTGCCACTCTCTTCCGTTCCACGACTGGCATGTCCATAGTCAATGACCTTCCCGGCTGTCTGCGTAACAGTAAGAAGGCTGGGTACTTCTGTTGAGTGTGAAGAGCCAGTAGGAGTCACATTGTGAGAATACGAAGAAGAGGAGGTCGAGCTCACAGACTTTTGCTTGCCTGATTTTTTGAGTTGGATGTCACGGAGTATGAACGGTAAAGTATCTGGCGTTAACTGATCGTCCGGGTAATGACTCAGCACCTCCAAGTCATCGTTGGAAAGTCCAAAGCTAGCCAAGATGCTTCCCGCACTCTCTGGCGTGTACAAACCCTGACCTTCCATCCTACCTCCATCACCAAGAGGTTGTCGAGTTTGAGGAGCTGGTGAGTCACTTATGGGGGGATTCCAGTTTAGTATTCTGGCTCCTGATTGGCTGCCCTGAGGCTGCTGCTGTGTTGCCGCAAAGAGTTTGGTTGGAGCTTGGTAGTTTGACCAGTCGACTTCTTGCTGGTGTCCAGACTGATTATCTGCTGGAAGCAACATTGGGTTGGAACCATAGCTTCCATGTTGACCAATTCCTGTACCTTGGTTCTGATGTTGATTCGATTGATTCATTAGATCCATCTGCCGGTGATCCATATCCCTGGTGCCCCTGATGGAAAGGGCAGACTCTAGCTCATCGGGGAGTTGGTTGGGACGAGGAAACTGGAACCCCATTCCTTGCATGTTGGGGTGATTTGGATGCTGACTTGCAGATGGCGGATGATGAGGCGGCCTAGATGCATTTAGAAAAGGCTGGGAGCCCTGTTGTTGAGATTGCTGGTGGTACATTGCAGCAGACTGACTTGGTTGAGTGATAGCAGAAATCCTTCTGTTTGTGGTTCCCTCTAGGCCAAACGTCGACACCTGCTGCCGAGTCAAAAGACTCAGAAAGGCAAGGTGAGGAGGCAATACTGCTGTGAGATCACACCGGTGGCCCAATACGATAGACGCTAGAACAGCAATCTGCCGGAGAGCGATCTGTGTTTGAGTCTGTATCTGAGCAAGTCGAAGAGCAGCAACTGCAGGTCCAAAAATGAAATGGGTCTCTCTGGTGGGGCAGCCGATGGAGAGGGTAGCACTGTGCTCTGAACACAGGGTTGGAGCAAGGAGTAAACCGTTACTGTCTTTGTGCACAGCGAGGCTGAGGTGGAAAGCAGAAATATACTATTATAATTATTCATATCAAGAGCAGCCATCATGCCAAGTCGTCTTTTTCCCCCATTAAACCTATTTAAAATTAAAGCAGTGTCTCCAACAAAAAGAAATATGGTCATCCTACTTTCTTAAAGTGATATCTAACCTTAATGACTGAAACACTGAGATCCGCCTATTAATATCTGCACATTAATGAGCCAATCAATAACTTGCCTCAAATGTTTAATTTTATTAATGATTCCAAACGCTTCTTATGCGTACATAACCAGACAATAGATGAAACAGAGCTTGTTCAAACTGTCTAAACACAACTTAGATGAAATTATTAAGAAACAACAGTGAATTCATAATTCAAACAGAAAATAATGATAAGCAAATCAAAAATGGCTGCTACAAACAAATCTGATAATTTGGAATTAAAAGAACAAATTGTACTACATTCATAACACTAATCACCTAAAATAATACAGTAAGTAGCATAAAAAAAAAACAGTTTTATATGTCAGCTTGCTTGGCCTCAACACATCTTGTAAGACATGAAGAGTCCACTGACAGAGATTTAAGATTGTGGTCAGACATGATGACGATACTCAGCTTTTTTTGTTTTACAGGCCGTATTTAATATGCATGTTCTGCCTACCTGGACCCTGAATTGTCTAAATGTACTGCTGTCTCTCACTTATCAATAGCAACTTCTAAATCCTAAATTACTGCAACTCCAGTCCACAAGTGCCAACTTTTGGATGCACTTTCTGCTCCAACACACCTGAATCAAATTAATTTTTAGCCTTTGTGAAACCTACTGGTGTGCTGAAGGATTTATTTTGACTCTGGTGTCCTGGAGCACGGATGTATCCAAAATGATTGAAGGCTGTAAATGCAGACCTTTGCTCTAGAAACTTACCAATACCAGTATTTAGATGCTTCTTGGTTCTTTTCCACCACCAGAACCACTATCTGGTAATACACTGATGCATGACGGCGTCTCTGCTTTTTCCTTGGTTACAATCGGATTTCATTACAATACTCTGAGAAATGTTCCTCGTGCTGCGTGGTGTACCGTGGTCAGTTCATTAGCCAGGTGTCATAAACCAATGTCTTGCATGCTTAGATAGATGTTTCCCTTGCTCCAATCAACTCAGTCAAATAGTTGAGACATTCCAGGGCCTCTGAAGGACTTATTAACATACTGAGAATAAAATGCAACCATTTGTCTGGGCTTGCTTGGAGCAGGTATTATGCATTCAGGACACCGGCTCTTGGCAGTGAATGAGAGACTAACCAATGTAAAATTTTATGTGCATCATTTTGATGTGCCATTATTTTTTGCTTTTTGATATTATCAGCATACCAAAACTGATACTGCTCTATGCGAGTACTTTAGAAACACTTTTAGTTAATAATCAGCAATAAAGACTGTGCTGTAAACATATAAAGTACCATAATCTAAAAATCTATATATAGTAATCGTAAAACTTAAAGACTTATGAGCAAGGTGGATTTTTTTTCTTCATATTTCAGGTCAGTAAATAAATATGTTCCTATTCAGCTGAATTGCATAATTCCTTCTGACGTCATAATACACAAAGTCAGATCAAATTCTAATTTCTTGTATCAAAATTTACAGGATTAATTTGTTTGGTGCTTATGTGTCGTTAAAGTATAAGGTCATAATCTGTGTGTCAAAACACACATTGTATCAGGTAAAAGTCAGTGATACTCAAATCTTGTTTTCTGACAGGAATGCCCTACATTTCAGGGAGCCACGCTGTAATAAATAAAGTAGTAACTGAGGATGAGGATAAAAATAAATAATTCAATTGTCATTATTTTGAGGTGCCGATCTGCTCAGTATCTGCAGACAGTAACGTTACTGTTCAGGATCTTAATGCTCTCACAGTGTGCGATTTGCAACTGTGTGAAGCAAAAAAATGAGAATGTAAGACTGACTACTGACTGATTCTGTATCAGAATACAAATCCTGATTGGAGCGTCCCTATTTTCAAGAGGAGCCACAACAGATGAACATGGAGCAACCTGCACAAATGTGCAGAAAAAAAGTCACTGATTGGTACTTCAGCTGTTTTCAGAGCATTCACCCTGTGTTAACTGGAATCAAGTTTTCTATAAGGAAAGAATTAATGAGTCAATAGTTTAATTTCTCTACCAGTTAACCAAAAAAACACTAAATTCATATTATTGAACAGCAAATTAATCTCCCAGAATTGCTGCAGGGCAGTTGGATCTCCCTCACAGACAGCAGAAAAGAAAGGAAGTAGTGAATCAAAGAAGTCAATCAGCTCGCTGGTAGGTTAATTGTCTAAAAGAAAAGAAAATGCAATGTGCACCATAAACAAACGGGTCACTCAGAGCACACAGGTATTCAGAAAGAGGGACGGAGGTTGTTTGAATTAGACAAATAAAGTCCTGTAATACTCCTAACTAATTTGTTATTAAAGCATTTGTCTTTACAATTTCCTCAGTATTTTAAATATCAGAGTCTTCTGCTTCTAAAAGTCTGTGGAGTGTTACGTTTAGGAGCTCATCCACATCGATGTATATTCTCATCCCAAAACAAACATCACTGCATGGCGGAGTGACTCAAATCTCGCGAGAAGAGGGAATAGTTCAGCAGGGAGCGGTCAGTCATTATATGTGCTTTCCGCAGACTTAAAATACAGCCACTTTCTCAATTAAAGTTTATGCATTATTCTTTAACAAATAGCATGGTACATAGCAAGAAAATGTCATTTACAGAAAGAGTTAACAGTAGCGGGCCAACCTGCGCAGCCCCACACATCCCACCAGCCATTTTGTGGGGCTCCCGTAGCTAGCTGGCTAATGCTAGCCACAACGCAGTTCGCTACGGTACAATACTGCCATCAGTACGTGCGCTAGATATTAAATAAATACCTTCACCAATGTGTTGACCTCAATCTTTGTTAATACGGGAATCTCTTGACTGTTTTTGAGCCGTTAGCCATTACAACGAATCTTCTGTGTTCCGCCATAAACGCCCACTGAACTCGCTTCCGTCTGAGTTTTTCAGAATAAAAGTCAGCCAAGTCTTTCTTTACTTTCTACTTCTATATCACCCCTTTTCCTATAACCTGCTAATGAGTCCAGTATTTTACGCAGAATCTTTTAAAAATTCCTCTGGAATCAAAGTAAGATTACTATCAGGCCAACAATCTGTCTGGATAACAACACAGTTTGAGCAACAGGATCAAGTTTAACAGGAATCAGAGACGAGATTTCATCTTTACAAAGGCGGGTTTAAAGTCTAAACCACAGATTCCCCCCACATTTTAAAATATCCAATCATTGTAATTTTTTTTTCACATCATTCACTGCGTAAAACATTTATGTGCTAAATGATTGGCACTATTTTTATATATACTGTGTGTGTGTCAGTGAGCACAATGGGTTGAAAAATGATCAGGAATTTAAAGAGGAATTGTGGTGGGTTAACTTCCCTATTACCAAACTTAGGTACATTTTATTTAAAAAACCCTCAAATGTGACTTGATCATGCAGATTTCTTTCTGCTCAAAAGCTAGCAGATAAAATACATAAAAACAAAAATAAATGTGACAATAATGCTTATGACAAGGGTGTTTAATATTCTGAGTGAAACTGTAGGTTAAATCCAGAATATTTTCCTCTAAATACAGAGTACAATACAATGTCACAGTGTTCAAGCACAACAGACCTTTTATAGCTTTAACAAAAGAGCTTTAAAGCATTCATTTCAATTAACTGTCTCTAACTGTGGCTCTGTAGTGCAGATTTGAAAAATCTGAGATTGGGAATCATCTTATTATTTATTTATTTGTTAAAACAAGAGTTTGCCTGTAGCATATGCATCTACTGTACCTTATGGCATAGGGCCATTCTGGCACATCCACTTTCAACATTATAAACAATAAAACAAATTCTCACGAGCTCCGGATACCAAAATTATGATCATCCGCTTAAAATAGTTACCAGATCCTTCCAACAGTAAAGGTCACATTGTCTAAGCCTGTGTTAAAGTTGTCCAGCTGTGCCTTTATGATTTATTAAGTATTTTACTGCTGGGATGTTTCTGAAGGTCAAGGCAATGGGGTCAAAGTTGTTTTCTGATATGTCTCCGCTTTGAACCTTGTTTTGTTACTGGGTTATTTTTAAGGAAGTGAACTGAGGAGAATGTTTTTTATAAGGTTGCGTAGTTTTGATCTTACTGGCATTTGACGCAGGAGATACATAGAACTACATTGACTGAGCAAGTAACCAGTTATTCATATACATTTGTTATTAAAACATTAGCAAGCCATTTTATGTCAAAAAGAGCTACATTTGTATTTTAGATTGAACGTAGCATAGACTGTTGTTTATTAATACGCAGTAGATATATTTTAAAGGCTGACCAAAGAGTCAAAGTTGGTGTTTTCATTTGTGTCCTTACCACAACATGGCATGAATCAAAGTAAGAATAAAGTTTAAGAAATTGCTAATAAAGGTGGTTCTAAAAGTACAAATTCAATGAGTTTGCACTTTATCATTATGTACTAAAATTATAATGAAATTATTTTAGAGCCTGATAAACATAAATGACCAGAAATGTATTTTTATCATCACTATAAACTGTGGTATAAATTAATCTAAAATATTAAGACCTTCACTAAAAGTAGTAGTAGTTTCTATCAAAAAGGAAGAAACCTGACAAAACAACATCATATTTGCTGCTAACACATAAGCAGTAAATATTACATAAACATAAATTTGTTGTAAATAAATATACAACAAATTTTCTAAAAAGAGCTTCACATCATACATGGCAGGATTATGTCAATAAAACCAAGGAGCATGTATTCACGAATTATACAAACCCAATTTCTGTCACTAATCAGTGACTATTCAGGTATTTTATACTCATCTGACAAATGGAGGATTGTATTTACGACATAATGTAACATCCACCATGACAAATGACTGCCTCATCAAACAAATGAAAACAAACCGAGGAAAAGTTAAAGTGGGGCATTATTATGCGTTTTCCAGGCACAAAGTGCCATTTTATGGCATAATCAAGTAATTATGTTAAGTTAATTTGTTATGAAAGTAGTATATATATCATATATTATTTAAAAGAAAACGTTCCCTCCAAGTTTAACACCTTGAAATTGGTCTTCTGTCTCTTTAAAAACTCCTGCTCTTTCTGAAACTCCACCTTCAGGAAGACATCATAACATTTCTCCTCTATTAACCCTTTAAGATAGTTTTTACACTGAGAATTAGTTAATACTTATGAGTTCAGCTGATGTGCAGCTCCACCAGGTGTTTACTAATTGCTTCTGGCTAGTCTGAAGGAGCTCAGTGGGGGGGTTGTGAGGGTTTCCTGCTCTGTGAGGCAGAAGCTCAGAGGAGGAGCTGTGTCTCGAAGGCGGAGCTAGGTCCACCCAGGCGTTTTGCACAGCTAAATGGTTGCCATGGAGATTAAAGTATTTCTCAAACATTCATAAAGGAATCAATGCAAAACTCCAGGTAAATTTTGATGATGGAATAACATTATTACTTGATATAAAGCTCAAAAAAGTCAATTTTGCATATTACTGCCTCTTTAAGGTGAAAAAAAAATTAAAACGTTGGTGTAGCTTTTTCCAAGAGCGAAATCTGATGACCAACTTTCTGTTGTCTTTCTCTACAAGCATTTTATTCTGCTTCTATTAGAGCAGTTTGATTTTTACTACTGTAAAATTTATTTAGACACACAGCGAATACGACACATGGGCAGTTTTGAGAGTTTGGCCACGTTTTGTGACCTTCACAGAAATCCTTCTGGGAAACACTCCGATCCTTTCTGCATGTAAGGTCAGGCTTCTACTATGATTTATGTCTTATGACATCTAAGATTCCCCCATCAGGACACCCCTCATCATAAAGCTGTCTGTGATTTGTGGCGGTTGCATCATGGTGAGCGCTCTCTAGAGGACGTGATTTACCACCGCCATTCCTCTGGAGTCGATGAACATTTGACTTGAGACATTATCCAGCAGTCATCGAAGGCTGTGGTAATGCCACACGGCTTGCTGATGCCAAAGAGGCCATCTTGAAAAAGTGGAGAGCTGCACTGGTGTTTATTAATGCTACAAGCACATCGGAGAGCACTCACATGCTGGAGTATCAGGCTGTCATGGCAGGAGTGTCACTTTTACTGATATGTTTTTAAAACATTTAAAATATTTCAGGTAATGTGCACTAGCATAGCATGCTGTACGTTAGCCATTAATTGCCCTGTAAAATCAGCAAACATATCTGATAAAATGCAGTAGAGAACCCACCATGCACAGGGAGAACATGCAAACTCCATGCAGAAAGACCCTGGGTCGGGAATCAAACCCAGAACGTTCTTGCTGCAAGGCAACAGTGCTACCAACTGCGCCACTGTGCAGCCCCCAGTAGAAAACTTAAAATTACGCTCAAGGAAAACATATTCAACATATTGTTTTTACTTAGGCAAAAAGTAGCCACTCAAGAAACTGATCAGAATATTTGATTGAATATTTTTAAAGGACGTAATCAGAAAAACAAAAATATAAACTAAATAAATTTTTTTTAAAAACTAAAATTAAAAGAATTAATGCAAATAAACAACAATTAAGACAGAATAAACACTTTTACAAATATTTTTAATATTTAGTAAACTAATACAGTAAGTGATATATATATATATATATATATATATAT
>CAEGAE010010852.1:0-38581 GCA_903067095.1 Girardinus metallicus
TATATATATATATATATATATATATATATATATATACACACACAGGCTATTTTTTTTTTAAAAAAAAATAAATACAAAAAAAAAAAAAAAATATGAATAATGTTAATTTAAATACAAGACAAATAGAAATGCTTTAGCATCTACAAAGTTTAAGAAGCTTCTGCCTTCTAATTAGTTCTATCAGGAGCTAAATAAGAAAATATAATATCAAGAACAAACATTTAAGTTGGTATTGCTGCAATATTAAAATGTTTTTGTTTGATGTTCACGTCAACTCCTCAACCTCTGCAGTAAAACTGAGAAACCTTCATAAGTAAAGATGCTGCCGTTACTTTTCTGAAGAACAAATCACTTTCTGGTTTACAAGTTTGTATTTTCTGGTGTAAAATGTTTGGTATTTAAATAAACACACTGATGATGTTTTAATGTTAAACTGTGTTTTTTTTGTCTGTCACTCTGTTTTCTAGATATCGCCAATGTGGACTTCAAATCTTATCACAATGTGCTGTGGTCTTTGTTGTGATAACAAAAAAAATGCCAAAAAGGTAAAATTTCATCACAGTCTTTTTGGCTATTAAACTGTCACTGCAGACGGTGATAGGAAAAGAAAACAGAACATATTGCTTTCATACTCCTCAATGTTATTTAACCAATTAAAACTAAACCTGCAGTATTAGTTAATATTTGTATAATTGGTCAGAACTTCAATATAAACGGACAGACGGACAGAGTCTGCAAAAGCAGATGTCTCTACATACTCTGTTCTTTTTTCATGTTTCTATATTTTTCATTTTGAAGAAGCTTGTTCTGTCAAGAATACTAATTGCTCATAATCTGCAGTATTAACAGATGATGTTGAATTGTTTTTAATCATTCATAATTGAAAGTCAAAATCCACATTTTCAGTGCATGAAAATGTGCATGATTACTTAGACTTATTAGACTAAGCAAAACAAACTGCACCCCTATCAATGCTAAGCTAGTAAAAATAGTGGAAAAACATTTTCTTTAATAGATCCTAAAAGTATGCAAATATATTCTGATATTAACTGCAACCCACTTTGTGCTTTCATAAGCACAAAAATATGCAGCAGCCAGGTGCTATTATATCAAATAAACATGATTGCATGGTCATAATGAGTTAGCAATGTGTTTGTAAAAGCAGATGTTTGGGTACTATGGAGAGCTGGAGCATAAGGTCTGTGTTATCACAAATAGGAAAACAGCATCAACACTCTTAATAAATTCATTCATGGTGCCCTTCACTTTAAAAGGGTTCACTGGGTCTTTTTCTAAGCCATTCTGTGTTCATTATTGTTAAGGTTAGAAATATTATTTACATGAGGAAAAACATTCAAGACAGTTCCAAGTATTTCCAGGTGTGGATGTATCGGAATGTTCACCTTCGGGTCTGAACACATTATGCACAGAGAAATTGCAAAGGACCCAAGAGTAATATTACTGTCACTGCAGGGTTAGGTCAGCGTGTTGGATGTTAAAGTTCAGGGCAGCACAATTGGAAAAGATGGTCTCTGTGTCAAAAGGTGATACCTCTGTCAGCATGAAGATGGTTGGGGGTTTAGTACAAACTAAATTCATGATGATTAAGGGTTTGTTTGCTTTGTTTTCATTTAAAACCCCCTGTATAGTTTACCTGCCAAATTAAACAGAGTTTAACATTTGTAAAGAACAGCTGAACTAAACATTTTTTAGATCTCCACTTACCACATGTGCTGGAACTTGCTCCATCTTAGCAGCAGGTGTACCGGGTCTGGGGTAAAACTGGTTGATGAACAAACTAGGAAACTGATAGTGTTTCACAAGTTTTAAAGTGTCCTGGAAGTCTTCTTCGGTCTCACCGGGAAATCCACAGATAATATCTGTAGCAATTGTTACTCCAGGTACTCTATGAGAAAGACAGAAACATTTGTTTGTTGTTGGATAACTAAGTTTAGCTTATTTTTTGTTGGAAAACTATATCAACTAAATAACATTTCTAACCTGTGATGCAACTAGA
Organism: Girardinus metallicus; assembly: GCA_903067095.1. Taxonomy (NCBI): domain Eukaryota; kingdom Metazoa; phylum Chordata; class Actinopteri; order Cyprinodontiformes; family Poeciliidae; genus Girardinus; species Girardinus metallicus. The sequence goes on from CAEGAE010010852.1 coordinate 2,018, forward strand.
AATGTGCCTTTAGGACTTAAGCACTTAAGAAATGTGCTTTTTTTTTTTATTTGCTTATTAACTTTCAGTTAAAACTATGTACCTTGGAAATTACCATTCTGTAGGAATAATAAAAATAAAACATTAACCATTGAGTACCAATAAATTACTCTGATGTTTACAGTTCAGAGATATTTTCTAACTACTTTAAAATGTGTTTTGAAATAAGAAAAACTAACTTCTTGAGGCATTTCAGCACTTACAGGATGCTAATGCTTTTCCCCATGGACTCATTCAGCCAATCAAAATCTGATTAGCAACCTCCTGTGCAAATCACTACCTATAGATTATTGGCACTGGCTCGCTCATTTGATTAATTGTGGCCAGTAGGACAGCTTTGCAGGGAAGGGATTGATTTCTTGCATGTATATTGTTTGTACTGGCAGCAGTCAGATGGCCAGTAAAATTGCTTCAAAGCAATGGCATCACTATCTGTCAGGAAGAAAAAACGTTTTTCTAGAGAACATACTTGACCTTCAGAATAAATAAACAAACCTTTTTGGCCATGTCAACATAGAGTTTGAATGATTAAGCTAAGAATGCCCCAAGACATAAATTACTACACATAAAATACAAAATTAGCTAAATAAATACACGAATACACATTTGACAGCATTGTTAGTTTTGAAGAAACAGACATTTGCTGACTCTTACATCCTTAAGTCATAGCTGAAAAGGTCTCCTAATTGAAACAATTGGAAATCATTCCCAATTCAAGCAAACCAAGCCATTGATTGCACACTTTCTATCCAAGCTGCAAAGATAATACAATAGGAAGACCATAAAACACATTAGATTTAGTTGCTAACATGACAAGCATTCCGCAACAGAAAGCCAGGATGCTGTTAGTTATCCAAAAAGTGGCAAGTAATGTCTCATTTGCACCTTCATATTATTATTGGTCATTAACTTCTAAACAACAAACCCAGAAATACTACAAATAAAGAGAATTAACAAGAAAAAAAGAGTCCTTTCTTGTTAGAAATTGATGGACACCCTAACAGAGAGATGGTATAAAACCATTAGTCTCTTCAAATTGCACCACAAACAGAAAGGTGGATGAACAAAGACATCACAACTGGAAAAAATTGGAAAAGACATTTTCTGAACCATCGACAACATGATGCATTTTTAACTGCATTAACTTTCTGCATCTGCAACTCTGTGATAACCTTTGACCTATTGATGAGTTTCAATTGGCTCATGGTCATTAATATTAACCAGTGGCTCCCAGGGAAAGACATCCTTGGCCTTTTATATATGCCTAACAGGTAAAAAAGTGAAACTGAACAGATATCATAAAAAGCTGAAAATATGTTTACGGTGTAAGGGGAATAAAAACATTATTATTAAAGTTAATATTTACCTGGTTTTGTAGTTGTTTTAAACGTCCCTGAGTATTTGACTCAGAATGAATGGTTAGTCTCTTATCTTATTAGATAAACAAATGACTCTCTGGAGTCTTCAGGATTTGCCGTAATTAATTAACTGTGTTCAGGTCGATGAAAACAATGGGAAGTTTCACTACGTGTCATTGTATTTCTGACTACCAAAGTCTTTTCAAAAGACTCATCAGAAAATGGTTAAAAATATAGGTTCTACTCACAACAATACTGCCTTCTATGTCTCTCTATTAGCTCTAATGTACTCAGAACAGAACAAATATGTATGTACCTCTGGATTGACATAGAACTCCCAAAATTTGACTTTCCTTGCTTATATATTATTAAGTTTAAAATCCTTTATACATGAGCAGAGATAAGAGGCAGTCTAGTTATTCTGACAGCAACATTGTATTATTATAAGTGTGGTATCCTTACTGCATTTAATATGTTTTAAATTAGATTAATGAAAACGGAAAACTAAACTCTGTAGTTTTAAATGTGGTGCTGACAACATCTCGACCGGCTGTTCACTATGCGCCTGCCCTTCAATAGTAGTTCTCTTCTCCTTTCCTTTTCTCTTGCATATTGTCTTCATCACGATGTTAGACTGAGTGAAAATCATCTCTCTATTTTTTTTGTTTCTGAGAATGTCGTACCATGACCCAGGAACTGATATGACCAACATTTCCTTTTAAGATGCCACAATGTCCTTTAATGTCAATGATTTTTGTTTTGTTAGTTGATAATTGAACCAAATATATTTTTGCTATTTTGTTATTATCTATGAATGTACTTCTTACACCTTGAATAAAAGGTCAGCTTCAGTCAAAGATATTTTCATCTAGTATTTTGGAATGATCCTTCCCTAAAAACCTTGAAATATGGTTTCAAAAATTTATATTTTTGCCTCGACCCGAAAATAAGGTACAAACACACACTTTTCTCCTACAGTCGGGTAATCACTGGCAGATTACATCAAATAAATCTGTAAAGAATGCAATTAAAGGCTTTTGGTAAAGAAAATGTGTTTACCATTCACACCAATTAATGATAAATACAAGGTGATAAATATTGTTTTGAAGGCTGATACTTTTTTGACACATTCAAAAATACAGTTTAAGCAGCCATTAATGCCATTCACTTCACATCTGCAGTCCATGGTAGTTTTTAACATGAAGTGTTGAAGAAATATAGCGGCAGGCAATGTATCTTATTTCATCATTGTAGGAGTCCTAAAAAATTTACACAATTGTTGAAAAAAGAGAAGTACAATTCAGACCGCTGCTTCAAAATAACTGAGGGAGCCCGAACAGAGGAAAGTAGCAGAAGAGGATGGTGTAAATTGACTTATATGGATTTTTCAAAGGCAGAAGGTGAGAAGGTTAAAAAAAAAAGACGAAAGAAAAAAACATGTGCACATACTGTCATTTTGACACCTCTGCCTCTCTCAGATCTAAGGGTGGTAGAGGTGTGATGTGTGATACTAATGAATAAGAACCACAGTGATACTTTCCTTGTTAAAAATGAAAGAAGAGAAATGTATTTTGTTATTGGTTACCACTGAAAAATAGTGTGAGGCAAAGAAATATGATGGGAAAAAAAGAAGAAGTCAGGACTACAGATGACATCTCAGCTGAGTTTGCTTTCAATTAAACCAATGCAGATGTGAGCAAATCTTGAAAAAGTGTAACTAAAAAAACCAAGATGAAACTGCAAGAAAGGGAGATAAACAATCTCAGGATCAATTGAAGGAGTCACTACTAAACATGGTCAGGCCTTGGGACCATGTCTTTTGTATTGAGTTGTATGAAATGTTGGAGATGGCATCCTCGGCCAATCAACACATGAAGAATAGTAGATGGACACGGTGCAGCCAGAAGAACAAGCCAAATAGTTCAAGGCAGAAATACAAACAGCTAAAAAAACACAAGATTTTTGTTTACCTGAATCAACTTAAAGACAGTTGAAACTAAGTGAATCAACTTAAGCTCAAAAAAAGCATCAGGATGAGGAAGAAAGTGAATCTAAGTGACTTCGAACTTGGCACAATTCGTGGTACCAGTCATTGCTGGTGTGGGTAGCTGCTGTTCTATGGGCTTTTTCAGTCATGATCCTCTCTCAGGGTCAAAGTGAATCATGCAAAAAGGATGAAAATATCAAATCTGTTATTGTCCAAAATAGGATAACAATTGAATTATTACCTTGCTTTCAGAAGATAATGCACTATTACAAATCAATCATTTACATTGTAGTTGTCATAAATTCATGGTTTCTGTGTCAGTGTAAAACTCAGCATGTTGGATGGAGCCTCACATCAAAATATGCCAGAACATGACATGGATTATAGTGCCCAAGACACTAAAGGTAAGAGTGCAAAAACACATTTTTCACAACTGAATATAACTATCACAATATTTAATAATAAAAGGGCAATCTTGTGATTTTGTAACATCATATCGATTGAGGGATTCATTTTTTTCTGTATTCTTTCTCCTACAGAAAATTAAATTAAAAACTACTTTTATCCTGTAATTGAAAGGAGCAGCCTTCTTTAGCCGTAGAGCAGAAAGGGGCAAAGTTAGCAATCTAAGAGTGCATTCATAAAGGACTAATTAACACTCTAGATTTAAACACAATTATTGCCCTGTCTGCCTCATTGAACTGAAATAGTGTTCATAAAACAGACCATTTGATTTTAACTCTTTGTTTACCAAGGTCCCAACAGTTTTATACATCTGTAGCGTCTTTATCATGCGAATGTGTAGAAAAGTGTCGTCGTCCTTGTAATGTCACAAAGCAGTGAAGAGTTTTACAGAGAAAGCCTGAAAAATTAACACTGGGAAAAGAAAATGAGAATATATTGGTGGTGTAGTTAGGAAGGTGTTGTGAAGAAGGATGGGAAGAAAAATACAATCTGGGAAGGTAAATATTTACTTATTCACATGTCAGAAGGAGAGCATGGCATCCATCTGTGCTTCTCCTGTGTGTTGGATGTGTGTTCTCTGAAATGAAAATGTGTGGTCTGTTGCAGCGTGGGAGGCGGACAGTGAAAGGAAGTAACACATGGAAGTTAAAGAGAAAGATACCAAGGAAATGTGAAGGGAATGGCTTGAGGACATTCATGTATTTAACAGAAAAAAGTTTTTGAAAAGCTTTTAGCTTTTCTCTGGATGTTATTTGATGGCATTGCTAAAAATGTGTAGCTGTGAGTGAGGCAGGACGAATAACATCCAGTGTCAGAGTGAATATTGTAAGGAGTCTGGATGGAGAATGAAAGAACTCTGGCATATTGTGTGAAAATTTAATTCGCATTTCCCACTATCAGATGTGACATTTCTGAAATTCTTTTCAGCTATACAACTCTCTTTCCAACAAAACTTTTAATAACATCTGTGTACATGCGTCCTATATTTTGTATAGTGAATTATTTTAAAAAAACTTGATTTCTGTATCCACTGTGGTGTGGCTTAAAAGAATATGGAAAACAATTAATACTGTTTTGTTGTTACGTTATATAAGAAATCTGTAAAAAAAAAAAAAAAAAAAAAAAAAAAACCAAGAACCTTATAAAACACATACAAAAGTTTAATTTTCAAAGTCAAAATAGAAAAAAAAAACTTACAAAGTACACTGAATTGTTGATAATAAGAAGATTAGGCAAAAATTACATGTTTATGAGAATTGCAAGGTAAAAAAAACCCCCTTAAAACAAAAAATAACACTGATGCCCATTTCACATTTGATTCCAAAGACTTCTGGGAAAATATTATATGGAGCGAAAAGACAAAAGGGGAACGTTTTATAAAATTTACGGCTCGTCACAGCTGCCATGAAACTGGGAGCATTTCAAAAAAAGATCGTACCACCAGCCGGAAATGGTGGCGGCAGTGTGGTGGTGCCAGGACATGGATTGTTCACTGAAACCCAAATTTTTTGAAAAAAAAAAAAAAAAAGAAAGAAAGAAAAAGAAATCATGTTGAGGTCAGATTCACTGACAGCAGGAAAATAATGAAAAGCATACTAGTAAGTCAACTTCTGAATGTCTACAATAAATAAATGCAAATAAAAATATTTTTATTTCAAATGAAGGTTGTGAAGTGTTCGATATAAACCAATTCATTAAAGAATCTATGCCAAATTGTGCTTTTTTGCTACAGATATATAATTTGTAAACAAAGCCAGTGCACATTCCTTTTTATGCACTTTGATTGCCTTGATTAATGCTTTTTTCATTCACTGCTTTTAAGTATTATAATGTTATACCTATAACAACAGCTTTTTATCATACAAACCACATAACTGGTTCATGCAAATTAAACACAATATGATCCTTTTTGGAAAAGAAAGAAGATGAATAAGAAAGGGACAAGAACGAACACACTCAACGGGATTGTGGGTAATCAATTCAGAGCCTTAAGAGTACAATTTAGCAGTGGCATCTTTAGGTAATGGCACTGTCACGTCACAACTCAATTTATGAAGTGAGAGAGATAGAGACACAAAAAGAGGTCTGTCTGGTTATCACTCACTGACATGATGTAGGATGAAGTGGGAGGCAGTCGGAAACAGTAAAGCAGCCATCAGGTTTTGGAGCATATAATAAAAGTATTTCACAATGATTAATGCTATCTAAGCAGACAGCAGTTCTTATTGTAATCCCAACATAAAATGAAATAATGACTTTAGATATCATAGTGGTAGGTGCCATGACCTAACAGCCTGATCACATTGGGACGGGAGGTCAAGTTGTCCTCACAGCAGCAAGGACGGTGATTAAAATCTGTAATTATATTATCAAAGCTCACTGATTAACTTTTTAGAGAAACAGATTAAAAAAAAAAGAGCAAAGATAAGAAATGTATTAAATACGTAAAAGTGACACGTTAAGTTGCTTCAGTTATCCTGAAAAACCATTCAATTATCAAAAACAATCAACATTTCCTTTTTTTTGATAGTGTTTATCTTGAAGAAGAGCATCTGATTGTGGACATATGTGCGTATGGGCAGAGTAAACATGCTGAAAATGCTGGAACTCTATTAAGTGAATGCCAGAGCTTTAAAGCGGCACTGTTAAATAATCTCGATCTGTCTATGTAGCAGGTCATTTGTAAAGATCGAGATGGCTGCAGTGGGATGAATGGAAAGCAGAGTAAATAATGATTCAACCGGAGTCATCAGTAAACTTTATCATTTAATGAAACGGCCTGAACACAGCCGAGCAGAACAGCAGCTCAATTCCACTTGCACGCGCGCACACACACGTGCCAGTACAGACATACATCATTAGCCTTGGAGAAGGGTAATGAGAACACACACGTACACATTTCATTAGTCTGAGCTAGAAGTAATGAGAGCCAAGACACCACAAATCCATCTACACACAGACGCTCACACGCATTCATATAAAAGCATGAAGAGGGTAGCAGTGCAGAGACTTAAAACCTGTGACTGTCTGGCCCGCCGTTAAATGGACTGAACCTTTGCACTTCATTTCAATTTAATCCAACCTTCACTGGCATGGCGGCAAGATGTGATTCATCATTTCTAACCTGACCCATGCAGGTATGCGGAACATCAAGACACTGGACAACTGCTGGACATAAAAGCTACCTGAATCTAATCAATGGTTGACATGACTTTAAAGTAGGCTTTGGTGTTCCTTTCATCATGCAGCTCACAGTGCACCCACATAAAGTTGGAAATACTGTTAATAACATACATCACTAAAAGCAAAAAGTAACTTCTTTCGTTTGGCCAAAAAAAAAAAAAAAAAGATGAGTCAAAGCTCTAAAATGCTAAAAAGTCCAATAATTAAAAGTGACATTTTCAAAGTCCGAAAAAGCTTTTGATAAAAAGTGGATGTAAGTCAAGAGAATCACTGAGGTAAATGTTACAATAACAATTACCAATATTTAAAATGTGACATATCTAAAAGGCTTTTGGTTCTAAAGAGTAACTTTAGGGACTTGTATTGAAAAGCTAGAAATAGCTTTTTCATCTACCAAGCCAATCATAGGCAGACTCAACTGTTTTATTGCTTTAAATCCTAAATTAATGAAATGAAAAAAAAAAAAAAAACAGTTTGACTTGATTAACAAAAAAAAACTGGATTCCACTTTTTGGTTTTGTCGTAGTAACAAAAGTACAACTATAAAGGTCTAGGTGTGTTATTTAACGCAGAGCTCAGACCAATGCTGCACAGGGTTCTAATCACTCTGAACTAACTAATCATTTAATGAATCATTAAACTGATAGACCACAACAACATCGCTTTATGGCATTTTCTTAAAATGAGGTTAGAACTTGTGGACTAAAGTACCTCTTAAACATCATTACACTTCCTGTAAAATGCCCATTCTACTGGTTTTCCTTTTGCTTCAGCAAAACAGTGACAAAGAGTGCCAAATTAAAAGTACTTTTTCAATATAGGCAAGTATTAAACTCACCTCCCATTAAAGCTACATTCCTGCATTAAAAATGTTTCATTTAAATTGGTCTGATGTAATATTCCAAACTTATACGTTGTGTTGTCATTAATTATAAGCAGAATATCATATTTAACAGACAAAAGTTTGAAAACATCTGTAAGTGTGTAATTTACACATATAATCTGCTTTACCTATTGAAGTCAGTTACTAAAGTAAGGGATCTTTTCAACAATAGGTCTGCATAAACATAATTGTTCACTTTTATATTACCGTTTAAACTCCCTAAATTATTTTGTGTGGTGTTTGAAGAAGTCTGTTTGAATTTAACGCAATAAATGATCTAAATCAGTAGGAGGAAGCAGTAAAGAGCTATAATTTTTTTTTCCACGACAAAAAGAATAACTTGTTCAGTTTACAACATTTTTTATATTTTAACAAAATGACCAAGAAAAAAAAAAACAATAATGAATGGAGTTAAAGTTTTCAATCTAATAAGAGCAAAAGTGGCATCTTAGACATATCCATCAGCATCACAGGAACTATATAATCACTGTCTACTCATCCAGTAGTCCTCACAGCTCTCCCTGTGAAGGTTGAGCACAGATCCTCTCCATGTGTCACTCTCTTACAGAAGAAGAAAGTGTGTTACTTAAAGTGGGAGTATTTTTCCAGCCTCTCTCTTCTGTGGTTAGACATGAAGCTAACAAAGGTTTATAGATTAACAATGATCCTCTCGTGTCTCTCATCCTTTCAACAATGCTCTGTGTGATGCTATTTAGGGCTCCACAGAGAAAGCAGTGCTCTAAAGAGGATACAGCCGTACTCCTGATTAAAGGAGCATTAATGCCAATCTCAAGCGGAATGACAGAAGAGTTGTTTATTCAGTATTCTTTTTCATGTACTTTAATTTTCATACAAGGACACTACTTCAGAAAACTATTTAAATCATTGTGCATTTTTTTTCAATTAAGTATGTTCAAGTGATTGAAAATGAAGTCTTTCATCATATAAGATTTTAAAATGAGGTTTCATTTTATTTTTTTAGAAGTGGTCATGTTGCACAAATGGTAGATGCCAGCAAGTTTTTTTTTTATAAGAAAATATTTCTTATAAAACCAGACAATACTATTATTAAACTATAATAGTAGTTATTATAGAAATCAGTAACTTTTGAGCGAGTGAAACTGTTTTCAAAGAAAGCTCAAAGAAACAGCAGTGACTAAAATACAAATCAAAGAGAAATCTGATTTAGTGAAAGACAGGTTAGGCAGGGATATATTCACCTTGAGTGGAGACATGTGTATTCAACAGTTATTAATTATTTAATCAATTATGAGATTCTGTGTTTAAAGTTGTTGGTGAAATAATTTAACTTTGAATTTAGTTGTATCTAACAGGACTAATACTTAAGTCAAACCTACAAACAGGATGAATATTGTATCCTGAGGTAGTCATTGTCAGGGAAACAGGACATCTCAGCTGTGGTTACCAGGGAAAAGATTAACATGCTACCTTGTTACAGTAGATATAAAAGCTGTACGGCCATTTCAGTAATATTTTATAACCCAATCACAACTTGATTATATTTCTTTGTTTTGTTTTAATATGAGCAGACTATCTAGATAAGCAAAAACAGTTGAGTTACTACATTTTAAAAATTGTCTTGTATTCAAATTTTAAGTGTCTTTAAACCTTCTTAAGATTTACATGACTGAACAATTGGGTCAAGTATTCAAACAAACAGCGTGACCTTTAACATTAAATAAATCAACCATTAGTGTTCATCATATTTTGTCTGAAAGAAACTGCAAAAAATATTTTCCCATACCAAAGTACAGATACATTCGGTTGAGAAAAACAAATACAGTGCCATGGTTTGGACAACTGAGGACAATGTGAGAAAGGTAGTGCCAATGTGCTAAATTAAACATAACCCCAGTCTTCCACAAACACAGATAACCTTCAGACTCCTGAGTGAAAACCACATCAATTGACGTAACTGATAAAAATGACAATGACAAACTTCAGCAATTTGTTCAAAGACAATATTGAATGACCACATTTTAAGATATGTGACTTGTAGAAAACATTTCATGAGTAAGACAAGCTGTTAATAACCAGCAGAGGTGATGACATCATCTTTGAAATACGGAGGCTTTTATTTTGAAATAAAACTGGTCAAAAACAGACTGGCACAATTCAAGGCTAAAAATGTTTCTACTCTTAGTTAAATTTGCAGAGTGTATCTATTAGTTAGGTTGTTTTGCTACCTGCCATTGGAGAGCAGTAGCAAATATAAAGTTTGACTTATTTGAAAATGTAAGTCTCTCAAGCACCAACTTCACATGTGCCAACAATACCCTTCTGCTCATCTATTATTTCTAAAGACAGGAATGCCTTGTGCTGTGGTCTGAGGGGCTTAATCAAAATGATCACTCTAATGAAGGAAAACTTAACTCCTGTAATTACAGAGAAGCTGCTTTTATTTTATGGCTGCATGTGTGTGGTTTATGGGAAGGAAATGAGGTTTAATCCAGAGGAAGTGTCAATAAGACAACAATGTGTTAGGAGTTGGCAGGAGTAATTATCCACATGCTGCTTCTCGCTTTACAGAGCACACCCTCGCAGAAACACAGCTCGGTTTCAGCTCGTTGTGGAGTTAATGATTCGTCTCTGCTTGTTTCCTGTTGTTTATAAAGAAGGACCAGCTCACAATGTTGGGCTTACTGATATTCACATAAACATCTAAAGGGAGGACGACGACTTCTTTTAAACAATCAATTTCTACCCACAAATAACATGATCAGGCTGAGCCACGTTTATTACCGCTTTACCATTATGTGAAAAGTTAAAACACAAATACCTGTTGCAAGTCTGAAAATAAATATTTAGGTTAAAATTTGAAACTGGAAATATTAAACTGTTTTTGTGTTAAGAAAATATTCCTCTTGTCCTAGATGACTAAAGCAGTCTGTTTAGTCACAGCAAAAGCACGTACAGCAAACAGCATTTTAATTCAAAGACCGAGAGTCAAAACAAACACAGAAACCCAACGCTTCATTTACTTTAGTTGCTGAATCATCAGCTGGAAGGGTTCAAGAGGGAAAAGGAGGGTGCGATGTTGACAACTCCCGCCAGCATTCCAGGTTATCGCGCTAAACTCTTTTTGTTCGCTTCTTTCTTCCCGCCTCCATCGTCCCGCCTCTTTCCCCTCCAGAAAAGTCTCACAAATTTTTCTCTTCCTTGCTTTTTGTTTTTTTCCAATGCCTTTGGGGGAATGCCTTCTCTCCCACCCACTATTCATGTGAAACATTAACCCTCACAGATACCCTAAACCCTTAAGTGTGAGTGCGTGCTATAAAGGTATCTTCAACAACAAACATAGCAGAAGACTGTCTCCACAGTACACACACGACACTGTGTAGTCACGCTACTGATGCATGTGTCCTGTTGTAACCCAGAGAGTTTTGATATAACCCTGTCACACCTCATGACTAATGGCAATGACTAACGAAAGATCACACGCACAGACAGGACACAAACAACTGTCTTGGAGCCTTGCGCTTGTCAAGAAGCTACCGCTGTATGCAGGACACACAGAGACAACTCCAAACACACCGAGTTTATTATCAACATATTCTACTAAGACTCACAGCGTCACTTTGGCTACTCATTCTGAGATGTTTTCATCTGCTACATACCACTAATACTGCAAACAATCCCGTAGTCCTGAATGCAAGAGACGGAAAACAACAGGAACTTTGACATAAATCAAATGACTCAACATAAAGTAAAAAAAAATAAAATTGATAAACGTTGTATAAAAAATATGGATAACTTTGTCTCTGACTAAATAAGCCTAAAACTTTCTGCTTTAGCTCTGTTACCAAATTATTTATATTTTTTGTCACTTTCTTGAAAATCATCGGTTTACATACACTAAGACCACAAGGACTTTAAATAATTTTGGAAACCCTAGATGATCATATAATGGCTTCTTAAGACTCTGTGTTAAATATAAGCACACCTGAGAATCTTTAAACACTTGAGAAAAATAAGGAATTCAGCCAAGAGAGACTCGTGATATCTTGGCTCATCTTTGGGTAAAATTTTCAGATTCTTGAAGGGTCCAGTTTTATCTGCTCAAGCAATCCAGAATGTCCAGAAAATATACTGTTTGAGTGTTCATTACATAGTTTTTTAAAGACAGACACTGAAAGAGCACTAAAACAGGCAAAACCAATATCCCCAAAACTATTAAAAAAAGACACAAAGGGAAAGGGCTTTTGTAGATATGTTCTGTGGTCAAATTACAGAGTTCATCCATAGTGGTCATTATTACATTTAAAGAAAAAATAAAAGAGGGGGAATGCTAGCTTGAGAAGCAATTCAAAGCGTGAAGTACATTGCAAAAATACAAAATCTTACTGAGTATTTTTATCTAGTTTTCTATCCAATTATCTTACTACCCTTGAATAAGACAAAAAACAACTTACATGTAACTTTTAGCATTATTAATAAGCTCGTTTTGCATAAATTGTTGAATATTGATAAAAATCACTAGTTCCATTTGCAGATTTTTTCACTTATAAAATGAGACAAACACCTTGTTTTCTATTTTAATGTTTTCTATTTTAATCTATTTTTTATCTTGTTTTGATAAGAGTATATTTTGCATTGCACAGGGTGGCAGCATAAAGTGATCTGGGTGTTTAGAAATAGAAAAGACTGGTGCACTTGCACAAAATATGTCATTATGAGGAAATAATAATAATGGAAATACCGATGCAACAAAATACTGATGTTAGTTTATAAATCACTGAATGGCTTAGCAGCAGAACACACTAAAACTCTTCTGTTATATAAATCTTCCACACCACTCATGTCTTCTTGTTGTGGTCTTCACTGCATTCACAGAACCAGATAAAAATATGGAGAAGCAGCATTCAGCTTCTATGCATCACAAATCTGGAATAAACTTACAAAAAACTGTGAAACAGCTGAAACACTGAGTTCCTTTAAATCAAGGCAAAAAACACCAGCTCAGATCTTCCTTCGACCTTTAATAACTGGAACACTGACCAACATATTTGATGTGTATTGATGATTTTGATGACACTCAACAAAATGTAATGTTCGTTACTGGTTTTTCAATTAGTGACTGTATGAATTGTTTATGATTTTTTTATTTTCGTGTTTTTAAAATGTAAAGCACTTTGAACTGCCTAGCTGCTATACAAATAAACTTGATTGATTGAACTCAAGTCATCAGAGTTGACCTCAGTCAATAGGATGGTGAAACCCAAGGGAAATCCCAGACTAAAAGCCATTCAGCGCGTGCCAAATTATTATTCCATATACTGGTGGAATGATTTTGTTCTTCTACTCTTCCTCCTTTCAGCTTAACCAACCCTAAAATTTAAAATTAATACTGCCAGTTTCTGCTCCTGTGGACACAAACTCAAGCCATTCCCTGCACACAGGCACATAGCTATTTTACTCCAAGTGTTTTATCTTTAGTCCCAGTGGTTCAAGCATTTTTAATCCTGAATGAGAGTTCTGGGAAAACCTGCCCAGACATTACAGCAAACTATAAAATAAGTGTGGAAAATCCTCTGACTATGTTCACACAGTCTGTAGCGGAGTTTTTCCACCCTAACAGGATTTTCACCATACGCCATTAGATAAATGGTGTAAATCCTTATATAATTTTATTTCAGTAAAGGACAGAGGAAATAGTGGAAAAAAGTGAAGCAATATTGGTGGAGGAGTACAAATTAACCATTCATTTTAATTATTAGTCAACCCATTGTTAGAATTTTTCACAGCTGAAAATGCTTTGGTTGTAATAACCACAAAATACTGTGACAATGACACTTGAAAAATAAATGTAGTCTTTTCTCTTTTCAAAATTGCAGATGCAATGGCTTTAATGGGGCATACTAGACACAGAGAAAATGAATAATGGCACAGAAAAAAAGAAGCAGTAGAGAGAAATAGCACCTTGAAAATAAAGTAATTCTTATATTCCTAGGTTGTCACCACACCAATGAGCTCAATTCTATTACCAATGAACAAAAAGCCAGAGCGGCTTGATAATCAGCACCTGTCTATCTTTGTTTTGGATCCACAGGTATCTTCATAGATATGGACCTAAATCAGGACACTGCAGGGTATTTATCTTTCTAAGCCTTGTCTGCTTTTGAGTTACATTTCTTTTCTCTTTTTTTCATTTTCTTTCATTATCAATGAGATATTATTTTGGCCTGCCTTGTTTTTATTATTTGTTATAATTTGTGCAACTGTACAATAACAACAAATTAACAAAAAGTTGTAGGGCAAAGAAAAACTATGAATATGTTTTTGTAACAAGAGCTGTTTTGCATTTTCCTATAATACTGTATTTCTTCTTGTCTCTACATGAATGTAATATGCCTTCATGTATTTCTGCAACTTATGTAAACTCACTCAAACAGGGATGTATGTATTTAGCTTGCCTGAACTTTAGGCTTCCCTCCCTAAACTCGAACTGCACCCCTGATAAAACAACAGCAGCCAAATGGGTCGCACTGCTATAAATATAGTCGATTTTACTGAGACAACGTCAAACATTCTTATTTGATTTCTTTATGTAACAGAAGCAGAACACACAACAACTCAAAAGAGGCATATTACGCTTCATATGTGGTAGTTTATGTGTGTTTTGTCTTTGCCCATCTTTAGCTATTATTAGAGTTTTACAATGATAAATAGAAACCAGCATAAAGGAACAATGCTTAGTTTTAACTAAAGTCTTTAAGAAATACAGACAGAGACATCTAGCACCAGCTGAAGATTTGCCTGAAAACAAATACTTAATTTTACCAAAACCACTCACAATACAAGCTGTGAGAAGGAAAAATTCACTTCTCTATTCATTCCTTAAACACCAACCATGGAACTATACCTGATCTAAACCCTGCTAGTAGTTGGAATAGATAGTTGGAAACTGCACAGATAATTTCCAAAGGACACACAATGACCTCAATAACACTACTACACTAATGCCTGGCTTTTATGTAATGTATTTTACATAATTTTGTTGGAGTCTAACCTACATGAGACAGTTACATAAAATCTACTGATAGGTGCTGTGCATGGATTTCAGTCACTTTGAGAAAATTCAACATAAGCAAGACTACAAAGGCATGTTTGCGCTGACAGAGATTTATTACTTAGAAACCGTACTGCCCTGATTCACAGCACAAAACTGCTACTTTCTTCAGCTATTTAACATGGTGGCATTGTATTGCAAGTACCTCAAGATTCTGACATTACTGATATGAAATTACACCAATTCTATGGTCTAATTTCCTTCCAACTATCTATAGCGAGCTATTATTTATAACATGTTTGTTGTTCTTTATTTCTAGAAATGATGTTATATAATCTGGCACTAATCAATGACAAGTGTCACATGAATATGTGAAAGAAAAATATTTCTGATAAATCTCTTTAAAGCATACGTTTAAAGTATCTGTTGTTTATTTAATATTCCACTGTGTCCTACTATAATTAATCATTTCCTAACAGATGAAGTCATGTATGTCAGGAATCAGGGCTCAACAAACCTGCAGTCATCTCTACATTTTTCAATGCCAATTAAAAATTTCAGATGTCAAGTGAAGCTTAGATAATTTGGTCAAAGAATTACACGTACACAGCAGAAAATGTGTGAAGTGTAGAAGATACAACAATTTCAAATTATACATGCTTCAAGATGCACACAGTTTGCCTTGAGAAATAAAACCATAGTTTGGATATTTAACTTAGAACTAACTGAAAGCACCAGATGGTTTGTTATACAAAGCCACCTGGAAATTTGGCCTTGGAAAACACATTCAAAACTTCAGCAAATAACTGAAAGAGTCATATTTCAATCATGTTCTATCTTCCAACTAGCAGAAAAAATAAATAAATAAGGCCAAGGTTTGACAAATCTTGAACATATTGTGTTTAGCTCAAGCAAAGTTATATTAAATGTTAATGTAGGTTCTTTATCTATAAAATCAGTTGAAAAACTGAAGCAAAAATGAGCAAATGTGTAGTGTACAAGTCTTACTTGTCTTTGAGGAAGTCCACAACTCTTCTGAAGTCATCAATGCAATATTCCCTCTTCATGTCCATCAGGACACTGTCTGAGGCCGACTGCACGGGAACATGAAGGAAGGCATAAACACGTGGATGGTTTAAAATCTTTGCCATCTCCTAATGGGATACACAGAGAAGGAGGCAGGGGCATGGAAAGAAAATTGGAAATAAATTAGTAAAAATATTTTAAAAGGCGGTGTTAGTCTTACATTTTATGTGTAACATGTACAAAGTTACTTATGTCAATGTAATTTCGAAGAGTCTTGAGAAAATCTTCAATGTTCTACACACTATTCCAAATAGCCCACACAGTTCCAAAGCAACCTAATTACCCTAATTAATTGGAAACAGCTGTCGCCATCAACAGGTGAAAAACAGTAGCTCTTTGCAGCTGGTTTGTGTTGAGTCAAGACTAAAAGCCAAAGAGCTAAGCACCTGTGGGTGCAGTACACAGCAGTATTAAAAAATAAAAGATATTTCACACAGAGAATATTGCAGGAAATCAAAAGCGACACCTGCACTGTTAAGGCAGATTGTGTAAAGAGTAAAACGTCTGAGGATTCCCATTAAGGTTAATCTGAAGAACATCGCCCTACAGTCAAACATGGTGGTGCCAACTTGATGGTTTGGGGATGCCTTTTAGTCAATTTAAAAGGCAACTTAATCAAAGCAAATTGCATCATGAAAAAAGAAGACTACATCAAGACCAGCGATAGCAAGCAATCTGCTGAAAAACTTGCTCTTGGGCAACTTTGGATGCTTCACATTGACAGTGGTGAAAATAGTTTAACATAAATATTAACACCCACTGTACAGTTATGCAGTGCATCCCCTAACCCTAAAACATTTCTTGTCTTTTAAAAAAACTATGTAATGCATACTTTCTGCCAGGGACATACATAATTTGGGGCTTAATAGCAAAACTCCTCATTTAACCCACCTAATATAAAATCTTTCTTGGATGCCTTTATTAAAAACATTTGACAATGGATTAAAAGACATTTTCACTCAACATTACTGGGTGAAAATGTCTCTCTGGTCTATACAGAGAGCACAGCTTTTCTATAGATGTATTGATTTAAACCTATCTTAGCAGAAAACCATGACAAGACAAAGTCATGAAATTAATTTGTATTAAGAATAGCAGAAACAGAACTAACAAAAGAACTGCTTGGAAGTAAAATAAATTTGTCAAAGTTTGGCAAGCACACCTGCAATGAACATAAACATTTAAATAAAAAGTTAAAAGTCAGTATTCCCTAACTTAAGATGTACATAATTTAAAAAACAAAACAAAACTACTTTCTAATGCAGGCATTCTGTGCAGAAGCATCAGCTAGAGGCCAAGAGGTTAACATTCTCATTAAAAGATCCTTGATAGCAAATAATTTCAGCTCAGAAACAGACACTCAAATATGTCTATTCAAGTTAATCACAAACCCCTGAAGAAGAAGAATTTAAAATCTCTCTCTTGGCTCATTGAATAAAATGAGAAGCTCCATTAACATTCCTGCTTCTATGTGTAATCTTTTCCCTACAGACCTTCAATAATGCCTTCTCCTTTCAGTTTTTCATTTATCTTTTTCATATTGCTAAAAGAGAAACAGCAGTGGGAATTTGTTGTACACCCAGTAGATGTAAAGTCCCAGGAGTCAAGGTTCTTCCTGCAGAGACTCTGTGTGAGAAACGCTGATAGCTACTACTGCGAAATGCAGGTCCCCATTTCAAAATGATGAAGAAAGAAAAGCGAAATACATAAAGTCTATAATTAACCCATTGAAGATTTTGGACCCTGAGGTTTCTAACTGTTTTTACTAAGAGTTATACAAATACAAATACGCTTTGTTCCAGAGTTTCCAGAGAAAGAAGAGTAATAGTTACTTGTTGAAAGAAAAAACACAACCTTAAGATCAATTAAACACAATAAATAATTTCTTAAAAATGTTACATATCTTAAAAATATGCAGATTTTTCTCTCAGAGATGAGAATCAGACAAGAATGACCGAGATT
Organism: Girardinus metallicus; assembly: GCA_903067095.1. NCBI lineage: Eukaryota > Metazoa > Chordata > Actinopteri > Cyprinodontiformes > Poeciliidae > Girardinus > Girardinus metallicus. Next base: position 20,011 of record CAEGAE010010852.1, read on the forward strand.
AAGATTCTTGACACGATTTCAGCTGAGTAAAGTTAAGATCTTAGAAAAACAGCTGAACTGTGACATGACATGAGAAAAGAAAACTTAATTTGGTGTTTTTTGAGCTGGAATGCTGGGAACTTTAATTGTGACATAAGAAAACCAGCCATCTTTATTTGATCATAAATCTAGTAAATGTAAATGCCTCCAGATGGATAAACAGCGGTCAACAAAACCACAACATGCAATAAAAAAACAGCCTGAACAGTTTGATTTTTTCCGTCACTTTTAAACATAATTATTACAGTTTTATTCTATCTTTTGTTTTTCTTTTACTCAAATTATTTCCTCTCTAAAACAGTTCGAGAGACCACAGATGTGAGGGTTTTGGTTTTTTTGTGACGGACATAATCAAGATGGTATCATCATCGTGCTAATCACCATAAGAAAAAGAAGAGAGAAAAAAAAGAGAGAGGAAGAATGAATGATTTAATGATTCCCTACAAGAATGTGCTGATTGCAGTCCATTTTCTCAATTAAGAGCTATTGTTGAACGCTCTCTCCTCCATACGAAGACACTAAAGCATATGTGCAAGGGAACGCACACACAGACACAGCTCAGTGGCAGCGCCACAGGGGGTTGACCGCAGGAAGCTCCAAATTAGAAAGAATTAATTTGGTTGGAAAATGGAGCTTGATTGGTGACAGAAATCAGGCTGCAGCACGAGAGTGAATGTGGCCACACCATAAAAAAAGAAAAATGTTTGAAGAAGATTGCATTTTGGTGATTTTTTTAAAGGTTAATTTAGCTCCATATTGATTAGATTCTTCTTGTAATTCTTATAAAAGTAGAAGTCTTTTTGATGTCTTTAAATATCCAATGTGAAACATGTGAAGTGTCTTGAACCTCAAAGTCACAAAAAAGTGAAGAAAACAAGGACATGTGCTAGAGCTAAAATGCAACATGCAACACAAAAACAACCATAATCAATATTTTTCTATCTAATCTGGATGCAATAAAAACAAACCACTCTTCAAATACAATTACACTTGATTTGACTAGCGGTAATAACTGCTAAAAAAGCACTTCTCTGTCTCTGCCTTTCTAGATTGGACCACATTCCATAATTTCTTGAACTAATTTGTCTATCAGAGACTAGACACATTCTGACATTTAGATGCTGTGGATCACAGGTTTTTTTTGTTTTTTTTTCCCAACAAGTGCCTACGTTGATACAAGACCATGTTTCTTGATTTTTTCAAATAAAAGGTTGAAGAAATTTAATCTTTCTTTAGATTTTCCCAAACTCAGTAGAATCATCAGGTATTATCTAAGTGGAAAGTACTATAGTTGTCAAAGAAAAGGTCCTTCAGAGTTTTCTTTTCTCTCTGATAAAAAAAAAATCTTCAAATAAAGTAAAAGAACTTTCTTTACTGAAAGAAAGAAAATTCTTTAGGTTTTTGTAACAATGCCTAAAGAATTTTACACAAAGTAAAATAAGATTCAAGTGGATATATAAAAGGAAAGCAAAGCTTATGTGATCAATGGTAAACTTAAAAATTGATGGAGCTGTTGAACTTTAAAATGGTCAGCATAAAGTAAAAAGGTCAAAACTCCGCAAGCAAAAATATTTAATATATTTTTGTTTATAGATCTGCACACATCTCTTAAACACATTGCAATCACAATATTAGTCAATGTCTTATTAGTATTAAGCAATGCGAGAAAGAAGATAATTATTGAATATTTTCCAACAACCATGAGTTCATTGCATATCAGTGTAATATTCAGCAAATTTGCTGGAGTCTCTTGCGGTAGATTTATTAAGACCGAAGGTACACTGCAGGGTCATTACTCAATCAGAGCTGGTGATAGAAACAAATCTTATCTGATATTATATAAACCACCAGTATGGTTTTCTACAACCTAAAGGCTCGCTATCCTCTGTATTAGTTTTAGTTTTTTGTAGAGGATCATAAAACACAGTTTAACTTGGTAAAGCTTATCATTAATGGCAATGTCCCTGCAAACAGATATCATTTATTTATGCTGCTTTAAACAACAAATAAGGCTTTTGAATGTTTCACAAACTCTGTCAGTAGATCTCTCTACAGCGGAAATAGAAAGAAATGGCAATTTTGTATTCTGCTGTAAGGAATAGCAGTGAGAGGAGCTCTGTGTGGTGCTTTGACCTGCCTTGTGTTCATAAGGATCCGCCAGAGACAGAGAGCTCATGTTTATTCTACAAATAATCTGAGTTTTGATTAACATTGTTGGATCCAGGATAAAATATCAATTTGTTTGATCAAAACTTTATGAGAACTTTCACTAAGGTTAGGTAAAAGCTTCTATTTCAGTTCTAAAATTAGTGTTCTGCTGCACAAATACAAAACACGTTCAGTATCACAAAGATTTTCAGTTTAACTGTGTACACTGCTGCTGTCTATGTATTTGATTTATTCTCTGGGGAGGAACATCATACAATCCTACTCAAGTTCTCTGGGATTTAAACGATTCTGCTTGAGTGCTAACACATGAAATAGTTTACAAGTTATTGCAGTAGATGTAATCAAGACCAGACCCATCTCTTCTATACCTTATTGTTGGTTCAAAAGCAAGACAGACAAAAAGAAAAAAAAAAAAGTGCGCTTTGGAAAAATTAATTTATGGTTTATATAACATTTACATCTTTTAATGGACTTTGAAGTGAATTTACCGAAGTTGTAAAGTGTAACCACTGTGACAGAATCGTCTGTGTAGTTTTATTGCCTCTCGTCCAGACTCAATGGCTGAAAAACAGGTCAGTCAACACTCCCGCAGTAGTAGCGATTACTTGCAGAATGTTAGAAGACTCCATTTAAAGGGATGGCATGGTTATGGATCCCAGAGTGGGAAAATAAAGTTTGGGGAATAATGTTTAAGACCCCAAAAACTAAAACGTGGCTAAAGTCTGCTAAGGAAGCAGTATTCATACATTTATAACCCATCCTGGGCATGTCTTTTTTCTCTCTCCTCTGTTAGTAAGATCGTCATAGCCAAATAGATTAACTGGCAAATATTAACAAGGTTTATTTTGTGGGTGCCTGTAAACAAAATGACCCTGCAAACCGTTCCCGTAACAGAGGTGTAAGTCAGGTTGCATCATTACACATTTCAAACACCTTGTGCTTCAATTTACCCCGGAGGATACAGCAGGTCTGCAGCACCTCCTGTGTTGCACATTAAATCTAAATTTCACTGTAAAAGAAAAATTAGCTAAATTTGTGGCACTTGACTGTCACATTGTGTTGTGTTAATGTGCTGGTTTTGTATTCTTAACGAAGTGGAAAAGTTAGAGACATCCCATTTTGTAATTTTTCTTTGATAGCATATCAAAAGTTTGCTTTAAGCAGGAAGAGATTAAGGGAAGTAAACAGGAAGCACTCCAAAACCACCACACATTAAACAAGATTGTGAACATGTCTTGGTTTTGGAGCCTGAGGATAGATTGTAAACTACTGATAAATTAGTTTACTCTCTGAAAGATAAGAGTATGCATGTGTGTATATGAATGTTTGTTTAGGCCAGAGTGTAGTTTGATAGTTTATCAAACTTTGTGATACCTGTTGACCTAACATATCAAGGGGCATTTCACACAGAAGCATCTGGAAAACTTTCTGTGGGAACCACCTGGAGAGGGGCTTATGTTTTTGGGGGAAAAAAAGCAAGTAGATGATGGGCTGATTACTGTCAATCAATCAATCAATCACCCAATGGATGCAGTAGAAATCTCCACGTAAGCCATGTTCAAAATATCGCCGTACAAATCAAATTTAAAGTCCTAATTTTGATTCTTTTCATTATTCAAAAGCCTGACCATAACTCAGCCTTATGCTGTCATGGCTGCAGGATGAAAACTGATGAGAAAATGAAGAAAAGGATAACACAAGGTGTAACCAAGGAACTGAACAACAACCTCCAAAGAAATTAAGGGTGGACTCCAAAGTTAAAGTACATTAGTGTTAAATTGCACCCTCCGTCATCGTTCAAGCCAATGTCAACTTCATGGGAAGTTTTGGAGGCGACCAAAAAGTGAGACTTGAAATTCCTACAGTACATAGTGACAACCAGCAAAGCTTCTGGGAGAATATTCTTTGAGCAGGTGAGACTAAACTGGGACTTTTTGGCAAGGCGTATCAGCTCTATGTTCACAGATGCATAGTGAGAAAAGAACACTGTCCCTACTGTGAAATACTGAGAAGGCTCAGTTACTTTCTGGGGCTGCTTTGCTGAATCTGGCACAAGGTATCTTGAATCTGTGCATAGAACCATGAAATCTTAAAACTATCAAGGCATTCTGGAGAGAAATGTGCCGCCTAGTGTCAAAAAGCTTGATCTCAGTCCCTTGACTGGTGATGGTTGCCCAGGTGACAACTGATGTCCATTATTTGAGAGGTGGTCATACTGGTATGGCTGATCATCAAATTTCTTCTCATTATTTACTCCTCCTGCTCCCTGATTCAGTCATAACTATAAAAGCTCACATTAGTACACAAATGTTCATAAACGCATTTCACGGAGAAACTTAAGTGGAGACTGACAGATATTGAAGCTCAAAATATATATCTGAGAGGAGAGAGAAACATATCTGAAAATGACAGACTTTTTTATATATATAGCTACTCAAAAAGGAACTTCTGACAGCACAATGCAATCAACTAAAATGTCAGAGAGAAGTGGCCCATGAGAGGAGATTGGGCCTTTAACTGCTCCAATCAACAAATGGTGCTATGAGGCAGCAGACATCTGTCAAGAAAAACAGGCTGCAGACAAGGAAAAAAAAAAAGAGTGCTCTTGTGTGACAGAAGGAGACAGCACAAACGTGTTGATCTGAATGTGTGTGAGAGGGTGATCTTTAGCAGGCTAGTGGTGAAGTTACTTGGCCTTTTCAGCTTCAATCACAGCCATTCAGTTTGATGATCTTATATAAGTGCTGGTCTTCTGTAGAAATGGAAAGACAGCAGGGTATTATTTGGCCCTACTTAAAAATGATGGATAAATATACTTCTGAGAACTGGCCCTCATCACAGCATTCATATTACCACTATAATCATGAAAAGTTAGAAGAAAAAGGGAAGTTAAAAGGCTTTGAACGTCTTCTTAAAGGGAAGAAAATAATTTATTGATAAAACCGAGCATGGAGAAAGCTAATGGCTGAAGTGGTGGGTGACTAATAACGCTATATATTTTAATTTACATGGTAAAAGATGAAGAAAAGAAAAATAATAGTGCATAATAAAATTACTAGAGCTAGCAGAAAATTAGGCCAGGGGAGGCGGGAAAGGAGAAAGGGTAAATAGGGGACAGGAGCAACAAAAGAAAATGACAACTTAAGGAAGACCATTCTTATCTTTCTTTATGTAGGTTAATTGAGTGAGGAATTAAAGCAGAAAAAAGATATAACGCAACTCACTGCATAGACATTAACAATAAAAGAGCTGGTAGCATATGAAATGATTCTTAACATACATCCGCACAGTGTAAGCTAGTGTGTCACCCAAGTATATTTCTAATTATCAGTTAATTGTTATTCCCTATCATTAGGAGGATGGTTTTTTAATTGTAATGTAGCCAAGCAGAAAGCCTACCTATACATGAGGGGGACAATTAGACACCTCCATTAACCCCTGGTTAATTACAACCTCTATTGCTGCTTCCCACAGCACTTATTTTATACTCTTCCTTACCCCTCATCTCTATCCCCGGGCCTTCATCCCTCTGTTTTCCTTCTTTTTTCTTAATTTCTGCCCTCATTCCATTTATGTATGATCTCACTCATCCTTGATTCTTCAACTTTAACTAGCTGTAGTAAATCTAAGTAAACAACACTGATCTGTCTAGGTTAGACTGCCCTACTCTTGCTCCCAATCTTTGTTATATTTTCACAGGTGAAACATAAAAAGTTGAATGATAGAACTGTAGCAAAGTTTATGCTAATCTGTAGCTTTCAGATCTGACTAAATATATCAGACTCACTTGAGTAAAAGCCAGTTTCTTGATGACTCATCTAGCTCTCAAAGAAGCAACTGTTTCCAGAAAATTTTATTAAGAAGTTAAGCCAACAGTAAGGAAAATATACAGTTTTAAAAGAGAAAAAAAAGAATGTTTTCAAAATAAGGATACGTTTCAGAATTATCCGTTTCGAAGCTACTCCTAGGGAACATGAGGAACAGCTATGACTCAAGTTAAGGTGCAGCATTTAATCATAAAAACAGGTGAGGTTCACTTCTAAAGAAATTCAAGTCTTGCAACTCCCAAGTGAAAGAAAAAGTTCAGTGCCTCACACCCGCATTGTAAAATGTCAGTGTTATTTAATTCTGACATGTTGCAAAATTAAAAACTCAACCACAACCGAGTAGTGGGGTTCAGTCGTAGACGTGCAAACACTCAAGTCCAAAATTGGAAAAAAACAGAAACACCACTACAATGATTTGGGATTTGTTTCCGTGTTTTTACTAGTATTACTGTACAGCAGCAGCCTAATGTGACCTCTAAAGCTAAACAAAATCAAATACAGCCAAAATTAGCAGCAACAAAAAGCTGACTTGAGGTGTTGGTTGACTATGACCAAAACTCATGCAAATGCATACGAGTACCTCATGAAGCGGATATTATAGGCATCCTAAAAATCAGAAATTGATTCACATTTCTTATATTGGTCAACAGTAACTAAGATGTTATTTTGGGGATGTGGGGGTATTTAACTCCAGCCCTAAGTTCCTTAGTTTCTCCTGTGTTGTTGAATTTGCTACTTTTAAGTAATATGGAAATTGAAAAATGTTTTTTTTTTTATTTCACAGCACTGCAAGTTTTCTCCTAAATAAACTCTAACTATTCTTGCTGACATTTTCAACTCCGTTAATGAACTCCTTGCAGGACTTTACAACTAAATATGAAACTGAGCTACAAGGACAGAAATCATCTCTGTTGAGAATGATATTTGCACTCCTTGATCTGAGCATTTTCACCACAGACAGCAATTCTCAAATTGCCTGCTGTAGTTTCATAGAATTTAAAAATCAACCTTTTCTGCAAAGGCGAAATCGTTCATTAAGTGAAAGGTTACCAGAGCTCTTTTAACTACACCAACTGGTGTTTTCAAGCTTTTTTAAGAATCAGAATGATACCTTTTGACATGAATCTTCTGCCTCTCTAATAAGAACTTAACAGAGGATATATTGGGCAAATTATGCCTGTTGAAGTGCACAAAATATATCTGTTTGCTTTTGTTTTAGAGCCACAACATGGACTACAGCAGCCTACCACAAGCTGAGGTTGTTTGATTCATGGCTTAAAACCACATTAAAAGCAAACAATAATTGTTAATTTCTGTAACTGAGTGTCTTGTCTTAATAATTGGAAATACTTTTTGTTTGATTTTTGGATTATTAGCAACAGCAAAAGCAATTCCTAGCAGACGTTTTTCTTACTCAAACTGCAGCCTTAACTTTACATCATCCATCTATCAATTAGGAATTTACTGATCTTAAATTATTAAGATTGCGACACTACGTTTTAGAAAGCTGCATATTTTTTGTGGCACTCTTTACTCAGTCTAATGCCCTTATCTCCTTTTGAGTTTTCATTAGCACTCTGAGCTACTTTAGTGCCTAAAATTTCTCTATAAATATATGCACCGTCAATTCACAGTGAAATATGTGATAACATTAATAAATTTTTTCCCAATTAATTCTAGACGGTTCTTTCAAAGACAGACAGCTAAAAATAAAAAAATATCTCATTCTAAATACTTCATCTTTAGTGAAGTTGGAGAAAATCAGAGGAACAAACTGGGAAAAAAAGGCGAGGGTAAACAGCTGATAGAACTGGGGTGGCTAAACAATGTCCATTGTTCTACTAGGAAAGACAATAATGATTGATAGAACTGGGGTGGCTAAAGAATACACAATGGTCTTTAATTGACTCATTAGAGAGGGAGAAAATGAACTAATGAGCAGAGAGAAGGCTGGAGCTGAACTGCTTGGTAAGCAGAACGGACAGCAATTTAGTTTATTAAATCTAGGCAAAGCAATATTGTTTTTTCACAAAGAGAAGAGAGAGTATGAGGCTTGGGAGGCGGCAGGGGTGGAAAACCAAACAGTGTGGAGGAAATGGTCTTACGAGCCTAAGTATTTTAGTTAATTTGACCAAAATGTACCATTATTTTGATTATACTTTTGGGTGGCATGTGAAGAGTCTAGGTATTGGCATCAAGGAACCATAAATCAAATTACAGTTACAATCTGAAGATTATAACAAAACAATGAAATTAACCGCCATGCAGACCATTTATGACACAATGAGGACCTGGTTAGGTTTATAATTAGACAAGTAGCGGCTGGGGTTGTGATTAGGAAAACAAAGTCCAACGATAAAACGTAAAGTGATAAAAATCAGATTGTGTGTGTGTCTGTGCATACCTCCAGGTGTTCCAGGATGTAAGGAGGGTTGGTCATGCCCAGCCTCAGCATGGCTCCTTCAGGTATCTCCTGCACTAATCTCCACAGTAATGTAGGCAGGTCTGTCCCTATGTCTCTGCCATAAGCACCAGTGTCTTCACTTGTCAACCAGATCTCACACACTCCCTCTGGAAAGAGAGATGGAAAGAAATCACACCAAATAAAAAAGCAAATTAGAAAAGCTGTGCTTTTTATAGTTTTTCATGTCAAAATTGATGACATAACCAAAAAATGTCTTATAACTAATAAGTAGTTTAGGATCATCCACAAAGAACGATTGCATAAAAAAACAAACTGCTGAATTAGGTAAAAACTCCCATCTGGGCTTTCTCTACTTTGATTGTAGCTGCCTTTACGCTTCAGGGAATCTCAGGCTTCATCAACAGAGTTTAAAATAACTTCACCTATTGTAGGTAATGAATATTAACACCCCTAGGTTGAAGCCGGGGGAGATTTTCAACTAAAGTGATCTGTTTGTATCCCAAGAAATCAGCTGTGGGACAACCTGTTAATTTACGTCAGATATGTTGCCAGTGTAGCAAAGTAAAAGCAATTGAGACCAGAAGTAACTCATACAAAATGGGAAAAGGAATTGTTTTGTATAAAAGCAGAGGAGATGAACAAAAAATTTAACTTGTGTTTAATCAAAATTCATTTTTCTTTGTTTTGTCAATTTATGCAAATTTGTCCAAGCCACCAATAGCCGACATCCTCTGCTTGCCAACAGCTCTCCTCCAAATGCTTTCCCTCCTTTACCTCACTAAGCCCCTTGCTGTCAGTACCTAAATGCGCCAAGGTCTTAGCAGAACTCTATTCATGACAAGCATTAAAAATAACCATCCTACAAACAATTTCTGCAGGAAAGGGAAGGTCAGATGCAGCAAGAGGGGATGAGCTACCGGCTTCACAGTAAATTAGAGCCACACTCAGTGCTACTGTCTAATGATCTGTCACTGGGCTGTAGGTTTGGAAATGGTCGAGTGTCTGCTTAAGCTATGTGTTAAGACATATTATCTCATGCAGGCATACAAAAATAGATTTGCACTTACAGAGGCACAAGGCAAATTGCACGCACACTGGCACAAAAATGTGCGCAACCATCATTATCATTAACTGTGCGAGGACAGACAGAAAGATGCATGTGGTCATTTAGATAGCAAAAATTATGCTTGGCTAATTGGACAGTGGTGTGTGTCTGTGCGGCGGTTGTGTCTAACAGAGAGATACAGATGATACAAAGTAGGAGTTGGATAGATTTTCATGGGAGGGCTGAATTAAAACTGATGGAAGTGTAATTGTCAGAAGCTGATTTAAAAGGTTTGGAGATATCATTATCATGAACATTAAAATGCAATGAAGATTTCCGAAACCATCCATGTCTGAAAACATCAAAACCAACAAGTAATCTCACATTCTCCGATCATATCACGCCAGCATCAACACACACATACACACAAAAAACAGTGTGTCCTTTGTGTAGGACTCAGTAACAGCAGAGTTCATTAATTCTTTTTAGACTTCTTTTAAAATAATTTTCTGAGAACACCAGAGATGTTTCACGAACATCACAGTTGCAAAAGCAATCATTTTTCTAAGGGCCGCTGAAAAGCTCGAGGTCAAGCTCCACACAGGGACATATTAACCACCGTCAGTATTCATAATTAAAAAGAATCTGTTAAAATTACATTACTGAAGTGGTGGTTTGCAGCAAGATGATTTATCCATAATTTGAGATGTTTGTGATCTTTCAGTCCTAAATGATAGTGCTGAGCGGAGTTCTCTCTCAACTTGTGTGGGATAAATTATTTCAGTCTCAGTCCCATGTCAAGGCCCTTTACTGCATCATCTGCATCCTGAGATTGAGGGGGTTTTTTTTCCTCTACATCTAGCCCATCAGCAGTCAGATTTAACGTAACAGCTCTGCCCCAGAGGAGCCATGCCTGAGAGGTTGCTTAATACAGGGTCAGACCTGTAATTAATTGGTCTGAAAACTGAATGTATTCCTCCCAAAACAAAATTCCTGAGATTCCAACAACACAATGCTGCCTAGGTTGTGTAATGTCTGCTTTACACACACTATGTGTTCACTATGTTGAGAGAAGGGTGATGCTTTGGAAAATCTCATGTTTACGCAAGGCCATAGTCATTAGTAGATCTCCAGATAAACCCAACAACCTGACCAATAATATGGCCTTTGGCTTGCCTCTCTCTGTTCCTTGTCATTTGGTGTGCCGATGGTGTTATTGTTGGCCAGGAATGTAGGGAAGGTAGTCATCAGGAAAAGTCTGCTTGCCCTCCTCTCTCCATCTGGTTAGATACAAACTACACAGCTGCTTCCTCAGGGTACATGCAGTGGTGTCTGGTCGAAATTATGTTCCCAATATTATTTATAAGCACTAATTACTAAATATGATAAGTTAAGTAATGATCTGGCTTTTCTAGACCACACTGATTTGTAGTTTTGCTTAGAGTCTTACGTAAGCAAAAGTTAAAAAAAAAAAAAAGGAGAGAGGGTTGGACGTGCGGGGCGTTCAGCCTTTGATAGAGGAAGCAGCTCTGATTTAAACAGTATATAACAAATCAAAATATTTCCATAGTGTTGTGGAAGATATTTGCTTCCTTACAGATTTTTCCTGTTTTTGCTATCCCCTCCTGCCATGCCCTCAAATGAATGTTTCAGATCACTATACAAATTTTAAAATCAGCAAAAGATAGCCAGAGTAAATACAAAACACACACTGAAGTACTGTTTTAGCTGTAAGGCAAACGTAAAATGTACACCTTCCAAAAGGTGCATCTCATAAATCCACAATACTTTCATAAATGTCTTGGGAACCATTAATGTTTGTTTTTTGTTTTTTTTTTTTTGTGAAATTATTATTTTTTTTTTTTTGGTCAGCAGTGGTTTCCACCTTAAATGCCTTCCATGAACACATTTGTTGCCCAGCCTTTATCCTATCATTGCATCATCAAAGTGAAGTCTAAGAAACTTTAAAAGCTATTCTGGGTTCTTTTGTGACCTCCTGGAAGAGTCATTTATGTGATCTTCTGGGAAAGTTCCCCACTGTTCCATGCTTTCTCCATTTGTGGATAATGGCTTTCACTGTGGTTTGCTGGAGGTCTTAGGCCTTAGTTTCTTAGCTAATCATGATTTTTTTTAGATCATTCCATGATGTGTTGCTTTTGGAGATTACTCAGCCAACTTTAGGTTCTTAAACAGGTTCTATTTATGAGGATTATGTGATTTTATGATTCTACAGGGCAGGCAGCAGGGTGGCATGGTGTGGCTAGTGAAGCCTAACAAAAAAAAATAAGGTTTATCACAATTAATTAATGGTTTACTAAAAGGGGCAGTTTTATTTCCAAAAGGGAAATAAGCCATTTCGTTGGGTTGAATAGACGTTTTTCCTTAATAAATGTTCAAAACTACTTGAAAATGTCCTCTTATTAGTCGTGTCATGTTGAATAAACATCTTTCTTCAAGCAAAAAGCATCCAATTATTTTGTCAATAATCAGAAATACCCATCTAAAACTATGGGCAGTAGGTGGAAAAAAATAAAATTAAAAATAACTAAGATATTGTAACATACATGATTTGATCCAAATGTTCTTCAAATAGCAAACTAGTTCTAAATGCTCTTTTCTGTTTCTAATCACAGGATGTGATCCCCAACAACAGATGAAGTTCTGCAATTTCTATTAGCACCACATAGGAAATAGTATTATATTAAATTCTACTGCAGAAAGTCGTATTTTAAAAATGAGAAATACAAGCTGAGTAAGAGTTCAGTAAATGAGGATTTTACTTTCTAGGGTAGATAGAAAATATCTACCCTATGTTTCACCTGATATGAAGGTAACTGAAGAAACAACAGAGAGAGGAAACAGTTACACTGTGACGAACTTCCTTTTGTCTTTGTCCAAGAACAACAGACGAATAAGCCTCAACGTGCGTTATACACATCAAACAATCAACACCTCAGTTTTCCGCCAAATATTAGCGTGCATTTTGTGTGAGTGCATAGCCAGTTTATATGGCTACTATAACCCAAAATCAAGGGTAAAAACTAGAGATGATTTTTGAAGATATTTGCCTAATTCTTGTAACTTTAAATATATTTAAGTCTTAGCCATGCTTTTTAAAATAACTGTGAATATGAATAGCTCTGCAGATTTAGGGTTGATGTATAGTTTGAGAAAACGCAAACTTTTTAATGAAGTGGTTTTACAGACTGTTTTACAGAGTTAGGAGTTAGGTATGTTGTACCTTTGAGTAGAAACAGGAAGACCTGGGACACAACACCCAGGTTTAGCTGCACACCAATTTATTTCTTCTGGCTTCAATGTAGTTTTACATTTGTGACAGCAAGGGACAGTATGTCCTGGTTGTCTAACAGTTCTATAGCGCTGCTCAGCAAAGGATAAGGACTATATGAACAGACTGAAAGTGATTTTTAATATTTCTCCTGAAATAAGCTAAATCAACATATATAGCAAAAATTCTGCAAAACTGGAACAGGTGAACATCTAATACACAATTGTGGCTTTGTAAAAACACTCAAAAAGTAAACTACTATTGAAAGGCTACCAGACTTAATTTTCAGAATATTTCAAATTGCAAAAATCTTTGCATTTTACATTTTATCATCAGTTTTGTAGCAAAATGTAGAGTGAGCCAAGTGCACAGAAGCCACATGTGAAGCTCAAAATAAGTGGACAGTCGATTAAAAAAAAAAAAACATTGCTCATTCACTAAAAAATATTTTCCTAATGTGATCATTTGGAATAGAAGATAAAAACAAGCTGCCAGAGCAGATTTTTGTATATTCCTGTATACTATATGCACATTGTTAAACAAAAAAGAAAAAGAAAAAAAAACAAGCAAATTTCATTCCTTCCCAATCATGCATGTCCATGTTTAACATTTGTTTTATCTTAATCTTTCTGGCATAATGTTCATATGGATTGGGTGCCACAGGCAGTAATGAAAATTATAATATACATGCAAATTCAAAATATGCCACTGAATTATCTGAAAGGGCACATTTCCAAGGACATAATTCAAAAATGGGAACAGGAAGTTCCAGTATATAGTGCCCATGTCTCAAAAACAAGAGTTTTGCATTTTAAATCTCTCAGCACAATAAAAGTCTTAAACTGATTTTTATTATTTTTTTCCTGATTGTGTTACTTGACTGGCTTGTTAAATGTGAAAGGCTTATTTAACTTTGCAACACACAAGAAAAACAACACTATATTTAGTTCTTACTTTACGAGCCATGCAAAGTTTTATCCAATTAAAAAAAAAAGAAGTAAAAATCTCTGTATTACCCTCAAAACTGTAGTTAAATTACATTTGTGGGTAGCTTTTTTGATAAAGAAGGGGTTTCTAAAAGTTTCTGTAATATTGGCCAAATGTGCGCATTGTGATTTGAAATAGCTCTATTAACATGCACTAGTTTCAATTATTAAGTGGACAAGGCATTTCAAATATTTTCATAAGAATACACATCTGTAGTACTAATTAAGTAAAAGAGCAAGACTTGTTTTAACCGTTACCTTTCCTCAAGTGTAATCCAAATGCATAACTACACCAATTAGATCACTTGTTTAACATCAATGTGCATCAAAGTACACATTAGAAATGCATTGCATGAATGCCACAACATTTAAAGCAAGGCCTTCCTAGAAATGATTCACTTCTTCACATGAATTACAAACACCTCAGTTACAGCCAAACAACACTTCTGTACAGTGCCAGTGGCTGGAAGACCTGTCTGACCTTCAATCACATTAGTGTGTTTCCTATCCTCAACTGCTTCCCGCTGTCTATCTTATTCCACAGTGAATCTCCTCACTCAGCACTGGGAGAAAGAAATTGTGGGAAGATGTCAGCGCACAAGGTTTATAAAAATCAGGCAAATTGTGAGGAGAGAAAATTAAGCTTCTGCACACTGAAGTTGAAAATTAGGAATTAATTGACACTAAGAGAAGTACATCAATACTATTTAATATTTAGTGCATTTTAAATGTTCATATGATGGTAAATGTATCGGAGCATGCATAATTGAAAAATATAATAAACATCACTAAGAGCATAAACACCATAACATTATAATTTTAAGAGCTGTATTTGCCTATTTATTCCTACTTCAAAACACAACTTTTAATCTGATAATGTTTGAAGCAAAGAAATCAACTGAGATAAAAACAATTATTGTAATTCTTAAACTTTACTAACAGAAACATTTTCTGTCATGCACACAGCTCAAAACTGAACATTCACTAGAGCTCATCTTACAAAACTCAACACTACAATTCATACACCAACACACATACACACACAACAGCTTAATTGCAGTAATTAACCATCCTAATTTAGAGCAACGACTGTGACTGTTGACGTGGTATGTGGGTGTCTTGGCAGGTAGCATAATCATCATGGATAAACCTAACACACACTTTTACATGCAATCATCCTCTCACAGGCACGTTTAATAAAGACCAATGTGAATGCACACAGACATGTTCATGTTCCACATGTATGTGTTTATTCATGTGTGGCTGTACATGCATGGCTTTGTCAGCAGCCCACACAATCCTTTAAATACCAACACATCAACTTTAGCCTACTTTCACACATACTTCTGAACCGCAGGCATGACCTTTTGTGTGCGACTGCGCATGAGATAGGATGTCGAGATACATCAAAAGATGTGTGGGTATATAAATGTACATCCTCAGGTCTTGTGTGTGGTATAAGACCCTGCAATTATATATGTAGGTCAAACACATTCTATGGATTTATCAACAGTTATTGGCAAGTGTGCTGTAGATTTTGTCTACTTGGACAATCATTTTCTGGTATGTCATGAATGTTGGTTGTCATAAAGAAAGCTAATTTCAACATTTATCTTACAAGTTAGTAATGAATGATCTAAACGTCTATTGTGTTAGAGATGACCAGAAATATGTGAACAAAAAAAAAAAAGTACTTCATTTAAGTTATTTATTACAAGGTAATTGAGATGCACTTAAACATTAGAATCAGAAAAGTGTGACATAATAGAGGTACAGTAGAATAGATAGTCTGTAGATATGGCTTAGTTTAATATGTAAACTACAAAAAAGGATAAATAAGCATCACAATTACCATAACAGGTAGGATTGACTTATCCAGTAAATATGACAAAATTTCCTGTCTGAAAAATGGTGTTTGCTGTGTTTCATTATGGTCCCAGTGATACAGGAGTATTTTCCAAGTTTTTTGTCAAACTAGATATTTTCTTGAAGATAGACAGATTGTGAGAGGAAGGAAACTTAATCATTTTCAAAGGTAAAATCTATCAACAGAAAATCCTGTACATAAGAAATGACAGCTATTTTTCTAAGTAGACAAGTAAAATATCAAAAACTCATATGAAACAAAAAAAAAATCCACGATACACCAATAGTCAGAACAAAGTTCATTAAGACTAATATAATTTAATTTTAGAGGTAAGATTACATCTAGCTCACAAGAAGAACATTTCCTGAATCTAATACCATTTCAACCATCTCTGTTCAGTGTAGACGTATCCAGCTGAGGTTCAAATAGTCTATTTTAGATTAACTAGATACAAAATGACATCCTAAATTTCCCAAAATTATGAGATATCAATCTATCTCATAATTTTGAGATAAATGGGTATGAGTACCAGCAGGCAGCTCTGAAGCAGATTTTAATTATTATCAAATAATGGTTGTCCATTGCAGGATTCTCACAGTGCTTGCAACCTGATTCCTTGTCTGTCACTCCTATACCTTAAATGCTACGACAAAGAAATATTTAAAAGAGGTGGGGATGGGGTGCCATGTGGATCAGTGGTAGAGCGGGGGCACCTTATGCTGAGACTACAGTCCTTGATGCAGCTGTCCTGTGTTTGATTCCTGGCCCCAGGCTATTTCCTTTATGACATTTCATTCTCTCTCTGGACTACCTTCTGTCCAGATGATAATGAAAAAAAGCCAGCAGCGCCAAAAAGACTTAAGAAAAAAAACAAAAACAAGGTGGGGACTTGTTCAGTCCTCCTGTGCCCACAAACTACTTCTCCTCTTACCTCTCAAACATATTTAGGGAAGATGACAACTAGCTAGTGCTTAGTGAGACAGGCTTCACTTTGATGGGAATCAGTGTTGTGTTTTAGTATGAGGTTTTTTTGTACACCCCTGGTTAGTAGTTTTCTGCATTATCACTAACACTTTCACAAGTGTGTTGACCAGTTAAATCCTTTCAGGATGGAAAAAAAAATCTATACTTTGTATACTTTGTTATAAAATGTAGAGTGGATAAAACAAGGGCTTACTCACTTAAGAGCTGACCCAGTATAAGCCTATCAAGATAATGAACTTGTACCATACGTCATTTAAAGCACACAAAATGAAGCTGAGACAGAGACAGCAGACTGGTGGGACGATTGGATTACAGAGAGTGTGAGGGGAGAGAGATTTAAGGGAAGCTACAAGGACAGATCTCATTTCTGTATGGTTCAGAGACTCCAGGAACTGCAGAGTGCTTGGGGCATTAGACACACAAATACACGCACGCACACGCACACACACACACACATCCCAAAACCGAGATTATATATGGAAATGAGTTCCTATTAAAAAGTCATTGAAGTGGTAATGGTTCATATAGTCTGTCAAGAAGTCAAGGCAGTGGACACACACATACACACCAGTACTTTCAGCCACATAGATGAACTTAGCTAAAATACACACGCATCCACACGCATATAGCACTACAGTTGTGTTATTAATCAGACATAAGGTTTAACTCCTTTCAGTTCAAGGCTGTTGACCTAATTTTTTTTGAGGGTTGTTTGTGTGAACGTGTGTGCCCGCGTGGGCAATGATTTGATAAATAATAGTACATTTGGTCAGTATTTATGCTAATATATTCATGAGCCACTAGTGGGCCTCATGTTTGTGTTTGTTAATTCATTTAGGCAGCGTGTGCAGAGTGTATCTGTGTGTTCGTTTGGAATTAGTTAAACCGACAAAGCCTGGACGAACTATGCACTCAGGCTTGTGTATGTGCAAGTGTTAATTAGGTTAATGTTATTTAATGTAAAAACATGCATGCATTAATGAAGTACTACACTACAAAACATTATCTCTACTATGTAAATGTTAGTATTTTTATGTAAACATGTTGGACATTTTCCCTATTGAGACTTTGGAGTACTGACTGTAGTTTGTTTACTGAATGAAATAGTAGAAACAGAGATAGGCAATAAGGCAGGGCTACTAATCCCAATCTGCTACACATTTATTAAAGCCTCATTAGACAGCTCAAATACCATCACTACTCACTAGTGGTACTTATTACTACTTAGTACCTACTAGTAAATAATAAGTACTACTTAGCACCTATTAAACATTGCGTATTTTAACATAAGACAATTAATATATCAAGTATCCACTATGTAGGCGCCCAGGTATAGGCTGTTTTAATTTTATTTACAAACTGCCATTGCAGTCATTTCTATAACTTCACAATATTAGGCCATCTTGAAATTGCAATGTTAATGTGTAAAATTGATATTTCCAATAAATGTTTTCTTATCCGTTTTTTAGGCTTTCAGCAATGTGAGCATTGAAGATCCGTCTGTTTTGGAATTTTCAGCAGCGAGATTCATACGAGCTGGAGTTGAACTGGAATGAAAGTGAGAATTTTTGACGCTTCAAACCACCTTTTGCAATATTAACATTGCAAATTAACATGACAACAACAGTTGTAATGTGTTGTTCAGAGCTTGTCAACATTTTTGGCGCTCTTGTAGTTCTGATGAATCTTATTTGATCAAGGTGGGTCAGAGAACCTTTCTTTACAGCCACATGAGAACATAATTCTAATGTAGGATATGTAGCTCATCTTACTCTAGGAAGAACACAAAAGCACAATCTGGGAGAGAAGGATGGAAGGAGAGATGAAAGGTACATGTATTAATCTACACTGCCTGGTCAAAAAAAAAGTCGCCACCAAAAAATGGTCACACTCTCTAATATTTTGTTGGGCCGCCTTTAGCTTTGATTACAGCCCGCATT
>CAEGAE010010854.1:0-14922 GCA_903067095.1 Girardinus metallicus
AGGGGAGAGGAGGGCGGTGGCTGTATATATAGATATATATATATATATATATAGATATATATATATATATATAAAAAACAAATTTATGTATAAGGAAAAATATACTCTTACCAATATGACAATGACACAAATAAAAACGTACAATAACTAAAAATAAAAACAAGTCAGGGCAATTATCTAAATAACTGGTTACACTGCACTGATTACAATTTACACTTTAGGATGGCACTACCAGTCTATTAGCTCAGGTGGCGTACTAAGAGGCTGAGTGAGCGTTGGGGTTTAGTCTGAGAAAGAAGGTCCAAGGTCTACAGAACTTATTAGTGGAGCCCGCAGCATCATAACACAATTTCTCCAAATGAAGTATCTCAGTAAAATCAGTTAACCACATTTTAAACAGTTTTCCACAATTTTAATATTACTTTGTTGGCTATTACCATTCCGTACATCGCGTGGTTTGCACACTGTGTTTCCTAAGTGAAGGAGAATATCCAAATAATGCAATCTGGGGGCCTGGAACCAACATGCACTTATACACTTCAGAGAACAAGTTGAAAATGTTGGAATATTGGAAGAGTTCAGGGTGTTACCAGAACAGACGTGACAGGGAGCCATCAGCTGACTTGGATTTATCGCATTTTGAAGATACTGAGGGGAACATTCTCTACAATTTAATTTGTAGAGAATCTGCAAGCCCAGTTCCTCCTCCCACGCAGCCCTCAACTCATTAGCTGAGTTATTAGGTGTCTCTGTAGTTACTTCTCTGTTGACACAACTGGAACATGTCTCTGTAACAAATCGTTCATAGTTGGTTCATCAGCTCGGTGTACACATTCCTTGTTGAGTACTTTCTGGATATTATAAACTGCTGAACTTATATGAAGCCTTTGTATTTTTCCTCCCGAGTACAAGAGATCAATTTTCTGTCCAAGCTAAACCATAAGGGAGAAGGAGTTTTAAAAACAATGGTCTGACACTGCCTGTTGGAAGTGAAACAGCAAACCTGTTACCTCAAAACCACATGTAAAACTCCCAAATCCTTAGTTGTTTGCAGGTCAGTAAAGGACACGGAAAGAAAGGACACAGTGTTGCATTTAACAGGAGACAGTTCATGGTTGATCTAACAACAAACAGTCTATGAAACATAGTCTGTGCATCACAATAGCATTATAAGGAGATTTCCTGAAAAGATATGGATGCTGCTTATAAATCTGTGTCAATGATGAAATTTCTGATAAAAGATAATTAGTTTGTTCTTGGAGTGCAAACATCACACTTAGTTACTTTTTTTTTTTTTTTACTTACGTGTCTTAGAGTTAACTCTGGTTGTACTTAAAATGGACAAAGTTGTGTGATTTTCATGTCATGTTTCATAAATGTGTGTTCTGTGTGTAGAAAAAACATTTACAGAGTTTAAAACTTGGTGTTCTTTTTCTGTACTTAATTACATTCTGGGTTTATAGTTTCTGTTCAGCCTCATGTCCACCCTTGGGCAAAAATGAGAAAATGTAAAATCTACTTTCTCTGCTTTCTTTCTGTTTTGTTCTGACATTTTGTTGTTTCAAATCATGTCTAAGTATATGTATAGGCATTTGTTGTTTTTGCTTTCACTAGTACTCTTTTGGTAAGCTAAGCAAGAGTTAGTCTTCAGAAATAAGTCATAATTTTTCATATTTCTTTATTTTCTATTTATTAGCTGCTAGAAGAAGAAAACACATTTTTAATCATTTTTTGTTCATTATATTTTGCTATACAATTTTCATTCTGCTTCAGCTATTAGATTTTTATTCTGTTACACAAGTTTACATTTACATATTTTTTTGCTTGACTTATTTTCTGTTGTAGCTGTTGGTACTTGTAACTTCCTTCTTTATTAAAAGTAGGCCTAAAAATAAATCCCTGCCTCAGTTTTGTTTTTAACTCCCAACACCTTTGAAAACAGAGGTTTTCTTTAACTCTACGTAATAGAGTTAAAGCTGACCATGTGTGAAGTAGGTGAACAGTCTAAATAAAGTTACTCAGTTGTGCAACCATCAGTCGCACAACTGAGCAACTAATAGTCACGGGAAGAAGCCATCACAAGGTGCTGTCCTAATTAGAGGAAATAAGTTATGAGATTTTCCTCTGAATGTTGTGCAGATATGACTGGTATGTGGTGTGTGTTGACAGAAAAATGAAAAACGGGGAGTGTTGCAAGGTTATGCTAGAAAAGAATGCTTGTTTGTCAGTTCTGACAGTGACTGCCCCTGTTAACTTTATTTATACTGCTTGCCAAAATTAATGTTTTATTTCAGCTTTTTAATGTCGTGTCTTTGTCTGGAACGTCATTTCAACCAACAACCTAAAAAACAAACCCATTGTCTTTGTTAATTACAGAGTTTAATTAACAATTCATACTCTAATACTGCTACTTTGTTCAATTTCATACCAGTAGAAAAGAAAATAACTCAAAATAATTTGACTGGCACTGTTTGAAGGGCAGTTACTTTTTATTTCAATAATTTCCATTGAACTCTCTTAATATCTGCTACAATAACACATTACGTCCTTCAACAGAAATGGCCACTCGTTTTCTTGTTATGCTACCTGTATTGTGTTAAAGGAGGCCTCATCAGCACACGGGAACTTGGCACATTACACTATTTTTCATAAGCTGGATTTTTGTGCTGTTCCTTCTTTTACACTCCATGTTGATTTGCGAAAGCATTCACCACCTTTGAACATTTTAGGTTAATGTGTTTTGGGGGGGAATTTATGTGACAGACCAACACAAATATGAAGCAGGAAGAAAATGCTGCCCTGTTTACTTATAAATGAAAATGTTTAAACCGCCGCTGGTCCTATGTCTACACCTTTGGGTGTTTTGTCTTTAATTCTTCATGCATCCTAAAGCATTTCCACAGATTCTCAATTGCTTAGCTATCTGTTCCTCCACCATCCTCTCCTATTTCTCTTTTATTGTCTTCCTCAAACAATAAGTACATTGTTTGAGGGATAAACCCCAACAATGTGATTATTGTTCATCGTTTGACATCTGTTGATAAACTGATGTATCAACATTGTCCTGCCAATGTTACTGCAGGACATTGGCATCTTCCATTTTCCAGTGTTGAAAGAGTTGTTATACCAAAGTTGGTGTGCTGCGGTTCAGTCATGTACAATTTTTGAAATCCCACAGTATGTACCAATCTTAAAGAATGATGTGAAGTGGTAATTCCCTTCCCCAAATTGGGGTAGAAAAGTTTCAATTTCGTTCCATATGACCAGAGCATCTTCTTCCACATGTTTGCCCTGATATGCACGCCATTGTTCTTGGTCTTCATTATTCTGTAATGCTTTCAGACAAGCCTCTGACTGATTTATGGGAATTAATCACACTCTGGGGAATCTCTATTTCAGAGCAAGTGGAGCGTAATTTAATGCACATCAGATTGAAAAACATCTATCTTTTTCCCTTCCATCCCAGTAATTCTCTTCAATGTGTTGGTCTACCACATAAAATAAAGATGCAACTAAAATATATTACGTTTTTGTTAATGCTTTATGGAGGCTTCAGACTGGCACAGTGATACAACCATTGCATTGTTGCAAGAAAGTCCTAGGTTTGAATCCCAGGTTGGGGTCTTTCTGCATGGAGTTTTGGATCCCTTTGTGATAGACTCACAACCTGACCAAGATGTACTGCTTCTTGCTCGGTGACCAAATAGAGGTATGACAAAATGGTGAGTAATTCAAAGTTGGGAACTTTGGATTACACTGTAGTTTCAGTTAAATCCAAAAATACTTTGTGGTCAAGGTTTATATCAACCATGACTAGGAAGAAAAGAGAAGCTGTGTAACGTAAAGTGCAATGAATTTAAATATTTGTAGAAAGCCAGCAACGACTGAGATAAGGGACAGGGCAAACGGCGTGGAATACTGAAACCTGTTCTGTTTAACCTGGGAAAAACATATCGCCTCCGTCATGTTTCCTCGTCAGAGACTCATAACTACCACCATAAAGAGGAGATGGTAAATTTAGAACATCATGGCCCTTGTAAATAATGTTCTATTGAACGAGGTGTAAACAGCAGCGACATCAGGGTTTGTTAAGGTAAGCTTGGCGGCGCTGAATTTCCAAATGGTTTTCATAAATATCTTCCACTTGCTTTTGCTGCTGTAAAAAGAGGAACAAAACAGAAGTCATATGATTCATAAGTTTTTGTCAGAACAACTTTCTGTGTTCAAGAAAAACTTACTTTCTCCTTTACAAATGCTTTAATCAGACAATGGTAACCTAAATAGTTCAAATTACAGATTAAATGTAATCTGTAATCTATTTCAGATTACATTTATTTTGGTTAAAATAACAAAGCAATCCACAACAACTTGGTTTTCTTTAATAGGAACCATCCAGACCTAATAACACGTTGATACAACTGCATTTGGCTTCAGTGCACATGAATTTCTTTTCAGAATTGTTTCAGTTCAGCCAACAAGTGAGCTGGATATTCTCCTAATGGATTTTTGG
This sequence comes from Girardinus metallicus, assembly GCA_903067095.1. Lineage (NCBI taxonomy): Eukaryota > Metazoa > Chordata > Actinopteri > Cyprinodontiformes > Poeciliidae > Girardinus > Girardinus metallicus. Next base: position 4,511 of record CAEGAE010010854.1, read on the forward strand.
CTAGAAGTCAGAATTCATGTTTTCATCAATTATGAACAATAAGGCAGCAAAAAGGTTCTGATCACCACATTTCAACCTCTATGCTTAAATGTCAGCGTGCCGTTCTCTTTTTTTAAATCTTTTTTTTTTTGTTCTTGGCAACAGTGGTTTTATCTGAGCCAGGGAGGCCAGCAGTGCTGGAGTTGTTTGTGTTTGTGGAGCTAAACGAGTCATTGTGTAAGTAATCAACTTTAAAGACTTCTCATCCGTTCTTAAATCTCTTTTGGTGGAGACAGGATGCCATGCTATTTAAAATATTTTAGCCCACTTCCTATTATTGTTCATCAGACAGGTTTTATTTAAAGGGCTTCTTGATTCTACAGCTCAGGCTGTAGGTATGAGTGTGGAAAGCAAAATATGCTCAATAGTAATTTCATTATTTAACAAGAAGGGGATTGTATTTTAACAAGGCCAGGTTGGTGAAGAGCGCATCTTTGCACTTGTAGATAAAATCATCATTTGAAATCTACATTTTGCATCTACTCCAGTTAACTTTGTCTGATAGGACTGGTGTGATGACCTAAAATGATTAAGAATGGAAGAAATCTGCCCAAAAAGTCTCTCAGTGTCTGCTATAAAATCTATGTACCATCTTAAATTGAAATGTATTCTAAGCACTCAGCTTGATATTTTCCTCTTTCTCTCAAAATAAAGATTTGCTTATTGACTGGAAAACATACATTGTCCTTTTATCATACAAATATTGTTTTCCTTTTGAAAACTTACAAAAAATACGAAAATATTTTTCTTAGGAGGTTGAGGTTGCACAGGAATTGTACAAAGTGACACCATCTTCCTTTAGTCACTGTTTCTCTTAAATAATGTGAAGTATTGCGCAAACAATATGCCTGACACTTTGGTTCCTAAAAGTGAATATAACATTACCAATAAATTCTAAGGTTATATTTACCCTTATTTCTGAAGGAGATCTGTTCCTGTGAAAGAGATAGAAATTTAGTTTTAAGCCAGGAAGACATTGTTGTCATGATCAAAACTCCAACTGTAAGAACTTACTTGTTTCTTTGTTTCAGAATGACCAAAGCAGATATTAATACTAGGAAACATACAGAAGGCACAGCAGCTATGATGATAATATTCAATATGTTGGTGCTTCTGTTTGCTTCTGTGAATGAAAAACAAAGTAGGCAGCAATTCATTTTAATTTCCTTTTGGTTTATATGCAATTAGAAAAAGTTTGTTGCATGTTTGTGTGTGGGATGTGTTTTTTTTTTCCCCTTAAATATTTACAGAAGTTGTGCCCACACCCTGTGGTTTCTTAAAAAAAACATTTCTAATTACGCATTGGTGAGACAGTCCTATTTTATCATGCATATTGAAAATAAATTCTCCTGTAAGGTTTTGGTGAGGAAAGAACCAAACACCAGAATGAAAAAACATCCTTAAAAATAGTTAAAACTGTTTAGCAACTTTAATTAGTCATACACTTTAACCTTTGTTATTTCCTGTTGCTTAATGTCATGGGTGATTACAAAAGATTTTACTGACCTGTAATTATAAGTTTCCAGTACTCTACACAATGTCCTGAAGCTTGTGAAGTTATCATGCAAGTGTAGTTTCCTTCGTGTGACTTCTGGGCGTCTTCAATGATGAGTGCATATTGCTTGTTTTCTAATTCAGATATCTTTAAGTTAAGGCGGAAACTTTCATTGAATGTAGTATTTTTTTTACTTGCAAGGGTGAAAAGATCCTTTTCATTAAATTTCCAAGATAACATGGTTATGTTTTTATCTGAGTCAGTACAGCTCAGGGTCACTCTGCTGCCTGCTGCCATTGTGACTGTTTTTGCGTCTGTGCAAAAGAGGAGGAAAGAAAAGGACGTCATTAGACGAGCACTGACTCAGAAATAATAATTAAAAAAGGAAAACAAATCTAAAAACACAAACGAGAAGCCGTGTTGAGCAAACAAACCAAAAGAGGTGATGAATACGTACAGATTACCACCAAAACTTCATCAGCTCAGACTATGTAGGGTTGACCATAACCACAGTGAACATACCATAGTTAATAAGAACAATCAGAGTAACATCAGAGTGAAAAAAATTTAAAAGTTTCTGACTTTTTTTTCATCTTGCTGCTGCATCAAAAAGCATAGAAATTAAACTTATTTTATGAAACTTGAATTGTACTCGGAGTGTGCCATTTATGATGCCACCTGCATCTGTTAAGATGGAGAGTTTGTTGTTCTTGTGTATATTACTATTTGTTACTGTTTCTTTTTTCAGCTTCCTATAGCGATCACTTGATCAAACCTGGGTCAGATATTCAATGTTTAGCTAACCCTCTCCAAAGTATTCCCGTAAAAAGTTGTTGCTTTGTCTGCTTTCAACTCAAGAACACAGTTCAAACTTATATTATTTGGAGAGCATCTAATAAAATAATTTTTTAGTGTAACAACTTCCCAGTTTGGCTTACTATAAATCTGGACTTTAACTGGACTTTTTAAAATAATGCATAAGAGTTGAAACTAAAAGTTTATGTGCAAAATACAGACACCTATTTTCTCATTCTCAAGTCAGACCAAATGTCTATTGTTTTAAGACAGTCAGAATTAAAAATATTTGAGAGAAAGAATATGTGAGATATTTATTTATGAATGTCTTTCTAAATTTACATACATTTTCTTGTTAGCACTGCCAGCTGCATGACTTGGTCACATATTTTGGCTACAAGAGTCTCAAGATTCAAAATTTACTTTTTTATCAGTCAGCACTGCTTCTACACACAATGCTTAGGGGAATTGAATTGCACAAAAAGACATGTAATAAATGTCAGTAAAGCTTAAAAAGTTATCAAGTATATGCAGTTTAGCGTAATCTATAGTATACTACATTATACCGTAGTAGTTAACTATAACTAGAAAATAGTGAAACAATAACTTCCTGTAAATGAAGCCTAAAAATGAATGTGTTTGAAGCTACCTTTTATTAATGATAACTTAAACATTGGTTTGTTAGTGCAGACCTTTGTTTGCTCCTTTTAACAAGGCTGGACATGCAGAGACTGCGACTGATCTTTCATCACATGAATTCCCAGGAATTTCATGTGCTGCATGTTCATTCTTGAGATGTTTGAGATCAGGGATTTGTGATAGCTTCATCAAAACATTAACATTGCTGTTAATGTTTCGTTAACTGTAACCGCTTTGGCCTTCTACTCAGGGTCATTGTCCATTAGAGCCACTTACACTTCAGCTTTAATTTCTTAGCTGGTGTCTTTAGATGTTACTTCAGTATTTCCACATATTGTTCTTCCTTCATGATACCATCCATTTTTTGAATGTGCCAGTTCCTCCTGCAGCCCCACAACATGCTGCTCTCGCTCCTATGCTTCACAGCTATGATTGTGTTCCAAGAATCACAAGATTCCTCACTTTTCCTCCAAATATAATCACAGTACCACAATATCTGACCGCAGGACATATCTCTTATAATGAATGCCTCCATATTTCTGAATAATGACTGTCATGACATGTTCATCTCTGGGACACAGAACCCCCTTCATGAGGGGTATGACGGTTGGCCATTCCCATTGTCTGAAAACATGAGTACGGCACATTTAAGAATCTGGAAAGTTTTCCCAAAGATTAAACAGACTTTTCAAACTCCTCATTTCTCTTCCTTACACCTTGGCTGACTTTCTTTTACTTTGCCATTATGTCAGACAACAAAATAGTTGTGTTGGAGGTGTCAGTTAACCTATCACCTACTTCTTGATAAATGAAAAATGAAACAAAACTTTTGTGACAGAACATAAACCACAACAGGAGAATGATGTGCGAAGTAGGCAGGAGAAACCAAAGCTGCAATAGAACAAAATGTGGAAACGATAGTTAATCACAGAAGTAGGAAAAAGAAGCAAAAGCAAAACAAATCAGTTCAAAGGAGCCTGACTCTCTTTTAATCGTTTAAGATCTAAATACCAATCAAGATACTAATCTTGATTAGTATTTGCTTTTGCTTTAAAAGGTGCTTAGTAAACTTTTTATTTGTGCATTTTTTTTTTTAATTTAGATTATTGTTTAAGTGGTTTTATTCTTAGGTATAACTGATCGAGGCATAATACGTCTCCTTAAGTTAAGGGATGATCCATCACTTTGCCAATATCTATCATTATTAACAATGACTAAACAGAAAATAAATTTTCAATTGGATTCTCAGCCATTTTGTTACCAGCCAATCTGCCTTCATACCAACATGTCTTGTTTATCTCTTAACCAAAGCCAAAAGATCAAACCAAACACATCTGGACCCATTAAACTAAGATTTGGCGCCAACAATGTCATTCTTAAAGAGCTAAGCTTATGTTGACATAGAGTCAATCAACCGAGGGAAGATTCATGTCTTCGGTTCGCAAAATAAACTAAAGTCTAAAGAAAAACTTGATGGACTTCTGAAAACTATCGACTAAGACCAATTTACAGAATTATAAGAAAGTCAGGCTTCTTGTTAACACATCATGAAGAAACTAATAATGGTTTAAAAGTTTTAAATTGCATTGCGCATATAATCATCGTTCATGATCTACTCATAAGGAAGTCGTACCTGCTGGCCAGAAAATCCAGAAGATGCAACATATCAACGAACAGTTGATGCTGCAATATCTTAAAAAATTCATCATCCCACCTAAAAACAAAGCACATTTAACTGCAACATGGTATTCTCACTAGAGCTTATTTCTAAAGAGTCTTTATGAAAAAGCTGAGTTTAGATAAGCAGTAGTGATCTTTCTAGATCACTTAAAAGACTTTTTACTTACATTTAAAGCATAGAAGAGTTTACACATTCAAATCGTTGTACGTAATTAAAGTAAACAAGTATGTTTAAACTTAAAAATTATCTTACAGAGAAAAATCCGGTCTAACCATCAAACAACAAGCTGTATCATTATTTTTCTTACCTGTGTAGGGTTTTGCAGCTCTCTGATTCCCTCTTTATCTGTTAGCTCTGCTTTCTTAGAAATGCAACAAGCAGAGAAGTTTCTTGCTTTGTACTGATAGTATATAAACTGCTTTTTCTTGCACCACCAGCATCTGGTATAACTGCCACTCCTTTAGCTTACACTTGATTAGAACCCCACACACATTCAAAAAAAGAAAATTGCTTTCCACACAGGAAGTGAGAGCCGTGGTGTCTGTCGTGGTAGGAGGACGTGAGTAATATGCTTTTTTAGTTCTCAGGTTAGTCTGTCAGGGGAAGAGTGAAGGTTTTAGCCTTCTGGGGGCCATCTCTTTCCACCTTTCGTCTGTTTGTTCTTTTATTGTTTTTCCAAGCTCTATGCAGTACAGCTCATTTCATGCAACCTTCATAAGAGTAAAGGACAAAGTTCACTTTTATTTTCTTCTTCCTCTTTGCATGCATTCTGAAAAGGTGCATTCTGAAATAAGTCAACGTGAAATGACCTCCTGACATGGTTATGCTTTAAAATGGAAATGATACAAGCAAAACTGTGGGAAGATTCCTATGTTTATTGTTATTTTGATCTAACAATGAAAATGCAAGCTTGTCTCGTGAACTCATCCTTCAGATGATGAAAGTTGACTGATTTTCAGTGATGCATGTTTCAGTGCAAGGTTAGTATTTTCCCATTCAGGTTCAGGAAGGTTTCATTCAAAAGATGTGGGAAAACAGTCAAACGCAGAAGATTGATAGCAGGAAGAAGTGTGAACAAATACAACTGGTTCGCATTTCACAATAAGACATTGCTTTATTATGTTCTGTCAAGCTATTTCCATTTGTCAAAATGGCCAGATCTTTGTTTTTTTTTCGTAAAGATTTAGCTGAAGTATACTTTGCAGGAAGCAATTGCTCAACGTCGCATTTCAACGGAAAAGTGATTCAAGTGATCTATCTATTCTTAGCTTATAAGGAAAGACAAAAACAGTACAGCTCTTCTGCTTTTGCGTGCCTATTTGTTGAAGGCTGAGCCACTTTGGCTTTAATTGATCTCTTACACAACCTTAGTGTTTCTACAGTACTGTAAAATAAACTTTAGGAAATAAAAAATTGTTGGGAAAAGTAACCTAAGAAACTGTACAAGTTTTTAGGAGTTTCTAAACATTACAAAATGCCACCAAAGACCCCCTTCACATTTAAGATTAAAGACTTCATTACAGAAAAAAAGTGAGACAAGACATGGGTGGTCTTCTGTAGTCCATCAACAAGGAAGTGCACTGTATTTCTGTAGTGGCAGAATTTCTGTCTACTGTGTGTCATGTTAGTGAAGCCTGGAAGCAGCTCTTAGCCTAGCCTCGCCTCTAGTCAAAATGTATGATTACAGAACCAAAAGTTCTTTGCGTTTTAACAGTAATGTGCTGTGCTCACTGTGGGATTGTTGAGAAACTCAGGGTGGTTTGTGGTTTTCCAGGAGGCCATTGAAATGTGCAATCGGTTTTGCAGTTTGTGTCTTTTACAACAGCCATAGCACAAACAAACACCTTCAGAACCTTGCTATAATCACCTCAGAGGTCATCGGTAAATGACATGTTCTTGCATACCACTTTTTCAAGTCCAGACGACCTCAAAGTACGTCACATTACATTCAGACATTCATGCAAACACTCACACATGGTGGCAAGCCCTGAGAGAGCCTGACAGAGTGGAAGCTCCCATGCACTGTATCTGCCATCGGGCCTTTTGACCTTCTGACCTCCGCCAGCAGGCAAGGTGGGTAAAGTGTTATTCCCCAGGGGTCAACAACTGAGACAAATGGAGCAAGTTTTTGAAATAGTATCCACCTGATTATGGAACAAAGTACCACAGTCTTTCCAATGAAAAATAAAAAACCTCTGGTATTTGAGCTTGGGTGTCACATGTGTATGTGCGTGCGTGTGTATGTATGTATACACTTGAAAATGGTTTGAATCCCTTACATTGACAATAAAACATACTTCCCTAGGTCTGTCTATTGTTTTGTGAAATAAGCCATTCTACCTGACTGAAAAATGCTCATACTGTGGTTTCCATGGTTAATTCACTACACCCATAAAGTGAATGCTGCCATCCAGGTGTTTAATTGCTGATTGCAGGACCTTTGTTGCACATCTTCCTTATCCCATATCATGTTTGATTACTGTCAAATGTCACTTATACAACAGCGTTTTCTCATTCATTTGTAAGGCTGAAATTGATTGTGGAGGTGTAAATCTTCAGTTACACCAAGAAATACCACACAGTGGAAGAAAAAATCTGTATGAGGTTGAGAGCGTTAACATAGGATTACTAGTAGAGCAGCATGTGACCTGTGTGCCTAGTAAAAAGGTCGCAGCACAGTCATGCTTGTCTCCGCAGAGAAATAAAGCTTCCCAAATGATTCTGAAGCTCACGGTGGGCAAACCCATGGTGTAAAAAGGGGACTACATAACTTTTGGAGGATTGTTTAGTCAGACTTACAACACAGCCAAACAGCATATCTGTTTGAAAGAAGCCAAGTGGTGTAAGCCATGGAAAGTGGACTTAAAAAAGAATAAGAAAGAAATAGTAATGCCACATGGCAGCCTAGGAGGCCACAGTAATTTGCTGGTTACTCAAACAGAAAGTAAGGCGTTTTCTTTTTTGAGTGCTCTGAAGAACTCAGTAAATAACAGGGAAGGAAACTTCGTCTGAACACCACATTCAAAAATAGTCAGTGAGAGATCAGGGTGGGTTAAATGTTGGGAAGTCATTTAACCCACGTGCAGAGTCATACAAAGACTGCAGGATGAAAGGAATATGTTTATTTACAACATGTACAAGGGCAGGTGTGACTTTTAATATGTAAAAAAATATTTTTATAAATGTTACCCACTGCAGCTCTGAGCCTTGCCAAAACTATCCGTTGAGTAATCAGTTGCTGAGAAAGCCCCTAGAATGATTGATAGATGGATGTCAATTATCTTCTTGGCTGTAAATGTAATTTGGTGGTCTTTTTTCCTGTCACCTGAATGTTACAAAAGGTGTACTTCATGAAGCTATGTTAAGACCACGCTGTTTTGTTATGTTTGCTTGTTTTTGTTCTGTTTTTCACAATATGATGTAATCTATTGTATTGTAAATCTCAAAGACAATGTTGCTTTGTGCATTTGGTTTTGTCTTTCAACTATCTCTCAGCTCTAGCTAGTTTTCCCCAGTCTGTTATCAGCTACCCTCTGTTGAAACAGGTGCTAGGCATCCTAAAGAGGTAGTGTCTCCCGAGGCGGTTTCAGAACACGACACCCAGCACCTACTTTATTTCTGTTTACACTCAAATATATAAGGAGTTTGCTTCATTTTCCCACCAATAAAGAATCATGGTTAATGCCTATTGTTGTTACTGTAAAAAATAGGAATACATCCGTGTGCCAATCTCTGACATGAACCTCACTTACTAACAATAAAACTTCAGACTGCATTGTAAAGTTAGGTTGCCAGGCCGGGAGACACTGGCTCATTAAACAGAAGATAAAAACATATTCGTAGGCCTCCAGGTGTTGTACAGATGGTGTTGTCTCAGAAGGCTGAAAAAACACTGACAGGCTTCCTGTAGAGACTTCTGTTTGAGGAACATTTGCTCCAGGCCTGTTTGCTCTATGTCAGTGCAATAGTCCAACTGTTTATGGTTCCCTTCATTGCGGTCCACACAGAATCTCTTTGAGATTAAGATCTAAATGCTCTGACTCCACCAGGTCTTTTGTTTGCTTAGTTCATTGTTTGGACTGGTTTAAGCCAAACATCTCCTCTCTTCTGGTATCCAAATAATATGCATTTTAGACATACGGCCCCATAATAAACAAGTCCTAGACCTTTCCTGCTTTTTCTATGGTAATGTTTGTGTTTACAGAGTAAAGGTTTCCTTCTTACAGATCTCCCTTGAAAGTTGTGAAGCTGTTTTCTAAATATCCAGGAATGCACTCACAACAGTAGCAATTAGCGGCTTGTGATCTGCTCTTTGATGATCATGTTGGTAGTTGTGTTAAATGTTGAGAAATTACAAAACCTTTTTGCTCCTTTGATCTCAGCATGATGTGTGTGGGCGTGCACGAGTGAGTGTGTGCACCAGATGTCTGATTTTTGCTATGTTAAGTGGAATTTAATGTGTGAAGTTCCTCACCAGTAATAAAAAAAAATACTTACTGTACACAGAAAATTTTAAGAACTTTACAAAGTTTATAACTGTCAAATTATGTTAAAATCTGCTTGTCCAAACAAGTCAAAGAGTGGCGCTCAAAGAATAGCAGGTGCTCATATCAGAAGCCAGTACTGTGTAGGGTGCCAAAATAGAATTCCTGTCTGTTTTATGAGTGCAACACAGGGGAAACACATTTTTACAGTAGCTGCAGCAGATTGATCGCAGCTGTATTTGTGATACTTTTCTTTGTCTGCACTTTTTTGCTCTTCTGCTCTTCCAAAACGACGGTTTCCAAATATGCACAGCAGAAGGATCCAGCAGTATGTTTCATGGACTGGTATTTAGAAATGATTATTTGTAAATACACATGGGGAAGTCTGGATTTTTTTCAACATGGATTCCACCATATGCATGCATATGCATTAGAAAATATCTTATCAACCAATTTCCCACAGATATCAAACTGTTTAACCAGAAAACTTTCAGAGTACTGCTGACTCGACTTCCAACTCAATGTTTTATCTTCATTTTCCCTCAGATTTGTTAGCTGCAACATCTCAAGCATATCTATCAAAGTGACGTAAGAAAATAATAAAATCAACCTAAACATAGACATGTTTAATTGGAAGGCTCACAAACCGTAAACTGGATTGCATGTGGTTACTTTTTCTTATTCAAAATATTCCATATTCCAGAAATATGTATTTGGTTGACCTCAACATTCAGACATGGATTTTTTTCTCTCCTTCACTGTGCTACCATTTGAGTTGTGACAAAGAAACAGAAATGTTAATGAACTGTAGTTACTCTAATGTAAAATTATATAAAATACTAATATTAATAGTAGTAGTAGCAATACACTGGTGTCAGTGAGGCAGTCGGCAGCTGATTTTTACATGATTACACAGACAGAAATTAGACAATTTAAATGATATTCTGTCTTTTGTATTTTCTATTTCCATGTTTTGCCTATAGTAACGGAAAAATGTTGGCAATTGAAACCCACTCAAAGTGACCACGAGGAAGAATATTTCTGTGTATGTGGTGGCCTGTTGGATGACGGGTGTTTCAGCTGCCAAACACTGGCCTCTAGTGGTGACAATATTCCTTGCAGTCTTATTGTTTTTCTAATCACGGTTTTACTTTTTGTCTGGTTGATTTTAAGCCTGATGATAATAGCAGACAAAATTTCTCTTTTTTTTTTAGGTCTGTTAGAATTGCCAAAGTTATTCAAATTTTCAAAAGAAGAGAGAATTTCTTTAGATGAATAT